>NW_022258848.1:168091-210760 GCF_009602425.1 Actinia tenebrosa | reverse complement strand
CATGTCATTCCCTTGAGTATTATTTCTTTGTATCTGGGTAACGAGAAGAGGAAAAGAATTTCAAAAACACTCCGGACATCTGAAAACACACCTATCGTACGTAAAACCACATGTCATTCCCTTGAGTATTATTTCTTTTTATCTGGATAACGCGAAAGGAAATGAATTCCAAACACACTCCTGACATCTGAAAACACACCTATCGTACGTTTAACCACATGTCATTCCCTTGAGTATTATTTCTTTTTATCTGGGTAACGCCATTAAGAAAGGATTCCAAAAACACTCTCGAGATTTCTATGGTGTGCGTAATACATTTGTGAAGGCTTAAAAACCACCTACTCGATCCACTCTCTCTAACAAGCTATTTATCATTTCCACTTCCAATCTCACCCACAAAAATAATCGTTAATTGACATTAAATTCTCGCCAAACCCGACATGGATAAATTATCATTAAAGTTCTCTTGTTCTGACTGAGACATTTGAGAAAATACACGACATCTACGCTAAGCTTGATTACGCATTGATGAAGTTCTGTGTATAATAGGTTTTAAGTGACCCTGTGTGGTCTGTCTGTCTATAATGCAAATGGACATTTACTCTTTCTTCTTGGGCTAAATTAGCTACAGAGTTTAATGTGGTTAAAATGACTTTGACTCACGAAGACCAATGATTTGAAAACTGGTTAAATATTGAAATCAATTTATAATAACAGTCTTTTTTTAAAGAAAATCGTAGCTAAGAAGTCTAGGTAAGTTGAGCATTTATTTTAAAGTGGAATTCGAATATGACAAGACCAGTCAACAATATTTACATAAGGAAATATCATGATTTAAAGGAAAAAGCGAAATAAAAAAGATATAACACAATATTGAAATAACGTGTGATAACTAGTTTTATAAAAATTATATTACAGCCACAAAATTAAATATAATAAAACAAAAACAACGAATAAAATTTTGTCAACTTGTGTATCTGATCTTAGATGTAAAAAGATCGACAAAAATTAGAATTCATTTTCAAATCGTGAATCATTCATCTTTAAAAAAGTGGTTTAAAATAATATTACAGGATACAGAAATCATAGTTAATAAAACTGCAAAACATTAATTAAATGTGTGTCATTTTTTGTGTGATTTAGTATGGAAAAAATATCAATATCAATTTGAATTTATTTTTAAACCTTGATTATGAATCTTGATCGCAATATATGGGAAATAACAATTAGGGAACTTCAATGTGTATGTTTTACAGCTTTTTACCTTGATGTTGGTGGTGTTTTTCTATGGATGATAGACTGTGATGATCCAGGATTGCACTCCTTGAGTCGATCATGGCTTCTTAAGGAAAGAGAGACAGAAAACAAACCATTATTTCATGGCTGCATTTCTAAGAAAATCTAAGAAAAGTTTTAGATATTTACCCTAACCATTCCTAAAAAAATATAATTTCCTAAATAATCGCGGAAGGAAAAATAACACTAACTCATAATATTCAATCACCTACTGAGGTAAGAGTGCCCTTTTCAAAGGCAAACCGTAACTATAGAACACCAAAACCAATGTAACACGACCGACACTCAAAACACTGGCAGTCACGTGACGTAGGATTTGCCGTTGGCATGGTAACGGTTCGTGAGGTTTGTTTAATGTTTTTATTTAATGGTTTGAGTGTTTTAGCATCTGCTTTCAGTGTTTTTGGATCTTTGAACAATCATTTATTAAAGAACATCACTGAAGGCGCCGGAAGAGTAAAATGAATGTAATTTGCTATGTATTTGAAAATGTGCATTTAAATTGTTCATTTAATTTTTATTTTAATTGTACATTTGTTGTATAAAAAAAGAAGGCTAAGAGAAAAAAAATTGAGAAGAAATCCCATATTTTCTCTGGAAAATGTGATTTTGGTTTGCATGTGACTACGGGTTTTCTCCTAATTTTCTTTTATTTCTCTATCTGCGAAAACCAGCACTTTCAAATTCCAAATTGATCGAGTAATGGGAATTGTAGGTCTGTTAGCCAAAGGGTATATTTAAAATGCTACCCCCATTAACAAGGACGATTTAACAAGGAACGACACATCGGGTTCAAAGGTCTCACTCGACGTCGCCTCTCTCTCTCTGTCTCATTCATTATTTCATTCGTTCATTCATTCATTTGTTCGTTCGTTCGTTCTCTCTCTCTCCATTGCTTGTAAACACGACTAACAGCATCTAAGATCAATGTTCCGTTTGTTTCGTGTGATCAAGCAACACTCAGACAAGGCCACCATCGTACAGTAAGGCAAAGGCCACCCATTGTACAGTGATTTGCCCATTAGCTTTAGTAACAAATCCTCAAATCTTAAGGCAGGAAATGAGCTAAGATCCGCTTATAACACAAGCCGGTGTTCTTGAAAGACTATTGAGGTATTATCAGGCAGCACGAGAAAAAAGATATAGCGATATTGGCAGAAGCTCATGTCTAGTGAATACAGATCTGATTCAAACGATGTAATGATASCTAACACTCTGTGTAAGGGGAGGGGAGGGTCAAGGCGTTAAACTCATAACGTAATAAGTGATGTGAATCAAAACTCACAAAGAACTCTGGGGAAAGCGAGTACTACAAAAAAGAAACAGGGAAATCAAAGGAACTATCAAAAACAAATAAGTCTAATATTTTCGTCTGTTGAAATACTTAACTTTCCACTTCAAAAATTGTCGAAGATGAATTTCTAGGAGCCGAAAAGCCGTAAGTACCCGGTTTCACACCATGCTTTGTGCCAGAGAATCGTACTCGTGCACATTGTTAATTATACTAAAAAGCTGTTTGGATGATGACGCATTTTACTACAATTACCAAAATGTTTCGCGAATTTCAAATTTGCATTTCCTCATGAGATGGTAATACAGTTATTGGTAATTAACTACAAAAGAAAGTGTGCAAGGGATTCTGGTAACTGTAGGAAATGAAATGACACTATCATGCAAATAGCCTATAGCCTACAAAGGTGATAGCTTAGTGAGATAAGAAAAATGGGAAAAGAAAGAAAGAGTAGTTGGGAGAAGTTACAAACAACATTCAGCTCACACGTTGAATTTTGACTTACATCACGTGATTTCAACCCCCTTAGCTGTCAATGAACGAGAATCTTTCTTATTATAATAAAAAAAACAATAATAATAATTTGATAATAATATATTATAATAAAAAATATATTCGTATATAGGCACCTTAGATCCACCATCGTTTTTATCTTTAATTGGAGTAAGCTTTAACGCCATCCATATCAGTTCCTCTTGCTCTGTAAAGCAGTACCTTAAAATGAAACTGCGTTCATTATCTAAATCGTTGAGAGTGCAATAGAAACAAAGCCTGAAAGCAAAGCAAGGAATGGAAGACAATAAGGCATGGTTTTCCAGATAAGATAGCTTCAAAATTCACATTAAAGTCTTATTTTCCTTTCGATATAATGGAAAAAACTGAACTAAAAGCAATTTCCAATAAAAACTTCTTCAGTCGTTTATCTAATGTTTCCACAGTCATGCGCATTACGAAAAAAGCGCGCGGTATCATGATATCGAAATGACGCTAATCAACTAAGTACATTTAATCTGTAAAAAGTGGGTTATTATGCATTAATTTTATCTAATACCTCTCTGCGTGAGTTGCAAATTAATGCTTTTCGAGTATCGTATATCCACAATAATGAAACGTTTTCTTTCTCCGGTTATATTTATAGCCATTTCTGTACTTCAAAATACGCAGTAAATCTTTTCTTTTCTTTTTTCCCCCTTTGTGTCTTTGCTTTTCAATCCTGGGATCCCTTTCCCAGCTTATTCCTTTTCTAACTTTTTATCGTTTTTGCCATAGCGCAACTGATATTTAAAAAAGTATACTTCAAAAAAAAGCATACTTCAAAATAACGTTGACGCAGAGTGATTTTATTTAACTTGTGAAACTTTTTCTTATGGTCAAGGTTAGTGTCCAATCCATTTAAATGAAAAGAAAAGAAACAAGTGGAATTTCGTGGCCAACTAATGTTAATGTCTATTCCATTCTAATAGAGTGCAAACCATATATCTGTGAAATAGTACTAACTAATAAGTACAAAATAGCATCAATGAAACAATTGAAAACAAAATAATTACACGTGCTATTTCACGGATATGATGATTTGCACGTTAGTTTACAAAATTTCTGACTAAAAATACACGGGTCCTAGAGTTAGATAATTGATGAACTTACGAGAATGTGATTCCTGGCCCAAGAAACAGGTCTGAATTACTTCACATTAATCATACGCAAGTATCCTTTACCAAGGCAAAATCGGACGGCGAAATAGCAATGAACATCGATCTGAAAAAACCGAAAACAGGAAACGAATAGATCAGAAATGGGTCAAGTTTGAATAATAACTAAGGAGAAACAGAATACATGTAGGTAAGCTGACAGTTGGTGACGTTATTGACCATGATGATCAGTTTTCATAAAAAAAAGTCCATTTTGTACCGAAAAATAAAACAGGTGGGCAAAGATGGCCCGCCATTTGGGAAATGAAAGACGAAACGTTTGAACACTTTTGAACGAAATGAGAGATTATTTTTCATTATAACTATCATTCACTACTGGTCAGCGTTCTCTGCCAGTCTCGTTACATCTGAAACTCCAAAAGTGGTTCTTTCTTAGCACCAATGCAGGTGATTTGTAAAATGTAACGCTAAGTATGAAAACTGATAAAGATCGATTATGAATATCAGTATCGCAATGTTTATTTTTCTGTGACTACATAGCCGCAATGTTGGTTGATTTTTGCAGTCCCACCTATATACCTTGTTTACTGACTTGCTACTTACAGTGGAAATAAGTTAATAGCATTTCTTACAGTATCCTCTATGAGGGGAACTCGGCTCTTACCCCATACTAATTATTTTTTTGCAATCATTCCAAAGATAGTCAAGACAAAAAGACATGGCGGCCATGTTGGATGAATTAATACCACCATATGGCGGTGATGACGTAACGTGTAAATGGAGAATTGCAAGCACCGTTATCACATTCCTCATATTCCTAGCTAGATCCCCCAACAAGGCCTCTAAGACTGTTATCAAATGTGTAGTTTACCTCAAACTGAGAAGCCTTTGGTTTTTCATTGTTTTTAGAGCTGTCCTCCATGTCGATGTCGCGTCACCATTCACTCCAGAGTACGGTATCAGCCATAAGTGTGCCTCTTCTAACTTTCTCTTATCTTCACGGTTGTAATCTTCCTTTTGTCCTCCCTGGTCTTTCACACTCTCAGAGTCGGCAAAAAAATGAAAACGGCGGACCATGACTCCGTTTTCTGATTTCTACCGCATCATGAACATTTCTACCGCCATTATAATCTATCCAATTTTCAAAGAAAAAATTCTTACAACTCCCTCCCACTAAAAATAACTACCTTCAAGGCCCCTAGAGTAAATGCCGAAGGTTTCTAAAGACTGGAGTAGTAAGTAACTGATTAGTTGTAGTATTGTTGAGTGAATACTTTAATTTGTGTCGGTTTTTCAAATAGACTTGTTTTCAGGTGAGGTTATTTTTAATCGATCGTTGACAAAATGTCAAACCTATACCAACTTGGTGTCGATCCTGTTGATAGATTAACAYTGAAAGGGCTTCCTGAAGCGATATTAATGATCATTTTTAAGTACTAATGAGTCTTCTGGTATAAATAAATGTATTTATCCTATGTTGGCTCATGACTGTATACTAAAATGAAATATAATAACTCGTTTATTCTGATAAATTATTGATGCTCAGTGCCAAAAATCAATCAACCTGTTCTATCTTATATTGATGGATTAGCACTGAGAGGGCTTTTCAAAACGATACTAATAATAGTTTATAAATTATCAACTTTGTTTAATAATAGTTTTTAGTTTTTATATTAAAATATTATAAGGTGCATATTTTGTTTCTGAGGCAGGCTTCCTTTGATCAAATATTCTTTTGTCAGAAATCACTCCTGAATGATAAGCACTGAAAGAACTTCCCAAAACGATACTAATAATAATTTATAAATAATAACCTATTTCTTTTATAACAGTTTAATTTTATAAGTTACACGTTTTCTGTTATATTGGCTAATTTTGCCGTGTATTGTCAGAAATTTATCCACCAGTTGTAACTCCTATTGATTAATTAGCACTGAGAGGGCTTTCCAAAACCGGCGATACTAATAATAACCATACATTATCAACTTTGTTTTGTTATAGTTTAATAACATAAGTTGTACGTTTTTTTATTTAGGGTTATTTTGATGAAAATATTGAGGTGTATTGTCAGAAATCAATCCACCTGTTATAACTCTCATTGATTAATTAGCACTGAGAGGGCTTCCCAAAACGATGCTAAAAATAATTTATAAATCATCAATCTATTTTACAGCACTTTAATATTATAACTGAGGTGGGATACGTTGCACGTTTTGTTTATGTTTTATTATGAGTTGTTTTGGGAAAAAAATGTATTGTCCGAAATCTATCCATCTGTTATAACTCCTATGTAATGTTTAATAAACGAGCAGGAGTGTTTTATCGGGTATAAAACACGAGGCGCAGCCGAGTGGTTTTAGACCCGATAAAACACGATCTGCGAGATTATTGAACGGCTTAGAAAACTTATGATGTTTGTTCTCATTGTGTACCGATTTTTTTACGAAATGAACCAAGTTTGATAGAGAAAATCCAAGTTAAAGTTTATGCAAATGAAGACGAATCTTTATCMGATATAAAATCACCTTCATGGTCATGATTTCTATTGTGTTTTCTTCATGAATTATTAATGAGTTTTCTAAAGATTGATTAGCACTGAGAGGGCTTCCTAAAACGTCAATGAAAAAACCTACGACATGCATTAGCAAACGAAAATAACTGTCCATTAATAATCGAAAATGAATAAAACATATTAAACGAATTTAATTAAATTATATACATTTACTCCTAAACAAATTTTTAAGTGAAAACATTCCTATCGTTAAAATTTAAGGGGCTTACTTTTAGGAATTGATTTACAAATTCGTATTTTTTTAAACTCCACTTGCGAAATTAGGTATCTGTTTACAAATGTATAAAATTGTTCAAATCTCATATATGCATGTCAAATAGTAAGAATTTTAACTGTTTTATTCAAAATTGAACAGAAGAATTAACAGAAAAATATATTACAATACTTTGAATTTATTTTTATTTATTTCATTTAAGTTTTACTTCAATATGAATTTTGAGTTGATAGCTTTTAGGTGCCCGTGGCTTGATACAATTTTAGATGATAAATCTTTCAGCATTATCCATTAAAGTGTATATTTTCTATTAAGAGTCTTGCCGCGCTTATGAATATTAATACCGCGTCTAAGATGGTCTACTGAAATGGTGCTCGATTTTAAAAGCAATTTCCTGTTTTTAAAGGCATAAAAATCGAGACACTACTCATTCAAATGCTTGGGAATATTTTCATACTGGCACCGTTTTTGAATCATAGTTTTTCAAAACACAGAATCGTATCATAGTATGTATTTGTTGTAGCATTGTTCCGCCTTTTAAATCGACCAGCTGACGTCATTGTCTAAAAATAATAATCTCGTTCAAGATTTTAGTCCTGTGTGGACGTTGAAGGCCGAACGATTTTCAGAGCATCTCTCAACCATACTGTTTCTGTTTCTACGACAATAAACTTTTTCTTCAACTCTGTATAATCTCTAGATTGTTGTTCCAGGCGATTTTTAAGGTGTGCATTATCCTGGCAGGTTGCTAAGATAACATCTTTTAATTCTGCATTCTTTTCTTTGTAATTCTGGATTTCAATATTTTGACTTTCATAATCGTTCCTAACATCCTCGAGTTCTTTTTCCTTGGTCGTTAAAAGTTCTTGCAGTGCTGAAAACCTCTCTTGAAAACTGATATGTTCTCTGTACACTTCGTTCAGCTCGCTCGATAAGACTAGAATCTGTTTTTCGTTTTCTAGATTCAATATTTCATTAGTTTTTATTTTGCTACGAATGGTATCACTATTCAAGCTGTCATCAAGTTCGCAGCTTCTTGCTCGATTATATCTTTTCCCACAATCGCAGGATTCATCCTCAAGTTCACTAACCCGATGACTTAGTACTTCATTGCTTTTTTTCGTTTCCATTAATTTTTCATTCAACTCTTTAATTTCGTTTTCGTAAGACTCCGTCTCATCCTCCAAAATGTTCCTTGAAGTATCCCGCCTTACAGCATTTTCTTGCGCAATTCTCTTCCACATTTCCAACTCATCCAATATATCCATAACTCTATCATCTGTAACACTTTCCTTATTCCGAAGCTTGGCATTCTCAGCCACTGTTCTCTCTAACATGACCTTTAGATGTCCGATTTCCTCTTTCGCGTTTTCGTATTTATCTGTCAGTTCTCTGAAATTATTCTCCAGATCTTCAATTTTCCAGACCGCTTCCCCTCCTAGTACTTGGTTTCTTTCCCTTAGATCCGCAATCTCTTGTTCAAGAAGTTCTCGCTCACTACAAAATTCATCTTCGGTCCCTAATCTTTCAAACAACTCGTCCTCTAGTTTTGTTTTGATCTCTTCGACCTCCAGTTTCTTCGCTTCTAATTCTTTCCGCGTCGCGTTCAATTCAGATTCCAATTCATTTAATTCCACCATCTCGCCACAGTTCCTACAGTATGTTTTTAACGGGGTTAAGTCTGCAATTTCATTCGATATCACCGGCGTGTTTTCTTCGCTCTTCAGATCATTGAACTCGTTATTTTTCTCTTCGGTGGTTAAAAACCCTTCGGCTTGTGGTCTGTATTTTAGCCGGCTCATTATCTGTCTTGGTAGGGCTGATGGCTCGATGTTCCTCATCAGCGATCTTAAACTCGCCATTCTCTAGTTTTAACTCCTTCATTGGCGCAACTCGGTCGGGTGTCGTAACTCGGACACGTTCGTGGAACAAGTTCTCTTCAGATGGACTGGAAAGCTTAATTACAATGCGTTTCATCGCTAAAAGTCACTTTTTGTTTGAACGCATAATTTGGTTTGTTGATAAATACTCGACTCACGGTCTTTTGTTGGAGCAAGAACTGGTAAGGAGTCAAGTATCGTTGCTAGGATACTGTTGATAGAAACAGACTTAATCACCGGATGATGATGAGAGTTCTGCCAAACAGACAATGGTTTTGAAAGAAAATAGATGATGATCTACTCAAAGAAATATGATGGATTATTTCTAGCCCCTTTGGACTGAAAATACAAAAGGAATTTTGAGAAGATTTTGAGTACTGAAAACCTCATTTCATTTTTTATATATAAGAAATTCTGAAATGGATAAAAATTATTCAGGAAAAAAGTCTATCTTCCTCAAGCTACATTTATAATTTGTGAAAAAATTATTAAACCAAAATGATTCAAAATTTATCAAAATAAAAATAAAACTTTTTGCATCGACTGCATCGTGGTGTTTTGTGATCATTAAATTTAAATTCATCTATTTCATACTTTTTTTAATCCTTAAAAAAAATTATTTTATGACCAGTTAAAATTTAACGGATTTTTAAGTGAAATATATAAAGAAGATTTAGGTTTATGGAAGGTAAAAATACAGTTATCATTTTTATATTTTTTTATAAAACAAACAAGTAGATAGAGCAATCAAGCAATAATTAAGATCGATCAAGATTACATTTTTCACAAAATTAAATATTTTTAAAATATAACTGTTAAACATTTTACCTGTTTTCCTTAGCAATACTTAGCTAAAAAATACAATTAGTGTGGAGTGTTTGTTCGATGCAAATAACTACCCCCTTAGTCCTTCGCCCCTTGGACTGTCACAATATAAAATATTGGCACTTTGGACAACAATGACCACAATTCAATGTACTCTATCTGCTACCTACAGCTGTAGCTAGCTACATAGTGTTGCTAGGTATAACAATACCTAATAACCTACCTAATATAGGCAATTTTTAGAAGTACTTGATAATTATAAATGATTTATGAGTTAGCTGTGCCCTGACTTTAATCACCCTGAGGTATATCTAAGGGAATTGATAAAATTTGAGTGACTTTATTTGGCTGGAATTTTTAGTGAATTTTAGTACCATAATTTAATATGAGAGCAAGTACTTCAAACCTTTGGTTACATTAAAGGACACACACTAGCCTGCTCTGCAGCCATTTTTACACAATGTGTAGTTTCAGAAAATATCCATACCCCCACCACAGAGGGAATTTGTAAAACGACTCGCCTACCCCCAGGAATTTCCAAATTTCCTCCATGGGTGGGTATGGATATTTTCTGGAACTACACAATGCTCCTTTCTGCCGCTGCTTTTAGTGTCAACATCCAACGATCCTTCCTGGGGAGGGGGAAGCTTTGCATTATGACACCAAAAATGGCTGCTGTCTGGAGACTTACACAGATGTAAAGCTATGCTGAAATCTCAGAAACACTAAAATGCGTATCAGTTAACAAATAATTGACATCAATCAACGTATTACTTTCACCTTGTTTGCATTGTGGAGGAAGGACAGACAATTCAAACTGCCTTTCACCAGATCTGAAGTCCTTTCTTGACTTTATTCTCAGTATGTAATCTATCCATCTTTCATACAGATTTTGTCTTGGGATTGGAATGGTGCTGGTTTCTATGGTGATGGATATTACTAGCATACTATTGGTCATAATTGCATCTTCCTTTTTCCTGTTACAAAGGGCAAAAAGAATTGGTTTTAGCAAATGACTATGAAGATGTATCTTTTTAAACTAGCATTTAATTTGTAATTAGCTATTATATATTAGGTTTTTTTTTCTTCTCTCTCCTCTCCATTTTATTTAACAGTGCTTTGAGCTGATTTGTATAAGCCCTATACAAATACTAAATATTATTATTATCATCATCTAGGAAGTAATACTCCAGTTTGGAGTTCTCTTTGCTCAGCCTTAGTCTTGGTTGTGCATAAACTTATTCAGCCATTCAACCAAAACCTGCAGAAATTTAATCAACTCGTATTGTTCCACAGTGTGTACATTCTATACTAAAAGTGGGCCTTGATATAAGAAAAGAACACATTTGTACACAATTGAACTTGAAATGGGAGTATTACTCAGTTTTCCAAATCTAACATTGACATTAAGAGAGAGTCACTGGACTGGCAGGGTAGGGAAATTTTTTAATATTTGAATGATTAGAACAATGAATAGAACTTTTCAGATGCAAGGGGATTTTCTGTTATACCAGCAACAACATAGAATATAACAAACAATATTAGAATGCCATGAAATTTCTTGTCATATACCTGTCAAAAATAATGCTTAATTATAAAAATAAAAATAAAAACTAGAATTTTGCAAGGGCCCCCTTGCCCACTTTCCCTATGCTACCTGTGACTCATTATGAAAATGATAGATGCCAGATTGCACGACTTAGGTAGCACTGATAATTTATGGGGAGGGGGGAGGGGCTACTGGGATTTTCTGAGTTCAATAAACCAGACACATTATGGTCTAGCTTTGGTACAAACAGCACCATATAAGGCATAATGGATGAAAGATGTTTGTACCCAAGCTAGACCATAATGCAACATGTTTGCTCAGTAAAGGTCTATTGGTTGTCTAAAGACTTTATTCTCTAGAGTATTATTTCTTTGTTCAATGGTATATATGCACAAGAATGTGGATACTTGTAACTCAACTCAAAGAATCTTTGAGAATTGTATTTTCTTCTAAATGGGAAAGCATTTTCCCCCAAGCTAAAGACTTTCTTCTATATAGTATTATTTCTTTGTTTAATGGAATATGCACAAGAATGTGAATACTTGTAACTTGACTCAAAGAATCTTTGAGAATTGTATTTTTTTCTAAATGGGAAAGCATTATCCCACAAGCTAAAGGTGTACTGCTTGGGAATCATACCGAAGCTAATTTAGCAATTTCCTTATGTACATGAAAAGGGTTGAAACCCACTTAAAGCATCAGCATAAGTATGTTTTAGTATGTACATTAACTGAGCTTAATACTATGTGTCGAAGAAATTTATGTCATTTTACTTACAGTTTTTCCAGTTCAAAGTTGAAAGCATCAACAGTAAACGCCAAAAGTCTTGCCATTACAGTCAAATCCTCGTTCTTGGCAGCTCCAGTAACGTAACTGTCCAAACCATCCACTATCAGACAATGAAATACCACATCAAGATTACAATGAATAGAGGCCATATACTTCAGAAACTCCTCTCTTGTCTCCAAATAAACCATATGTATTTTACGTAGAATACTCGTAGAAGGCTTCTGTTCTCCTTCTGGAAGAATTGGCAGTGTTGAAACCTTCTTTGGGCAGATAAATAAGACGTTTTTTCCCTCCTCTGAGAAAGTCATAGCAAGAGAAAAGAGTAAGGATGTCTTGCCACATCCATGGGGTCCTACAAGTATCATCTTTTGCGGCTCCGTACGAGTCGCATTTCTATCAAGAAACGTAGTTAGGACATGCTGAAACTCTTCTCTTGAAGACACGGTAGGTTTTGGATCTGGTATTCGAAATATTCGAGAAAGCATCAAGAAATATGTAAAACGTACTCGACTTTGAAAAAGTTTTTTTCCAAATATAAGCGTTGTCAACCAGGCATTCCAGTACAGAAGAGAAAGACTGGAATTGAAATTAATTTTCGCGCCATTGAAAAAGGCGGGAAAACACCGAAGCGCGCACGTGTACCGTGTACCATGTCACAGAAGTGAAATTCGGGAAAAAATCATAATTAATTTACGAAAATGAATGAAAATTGAATAAAATAAAAAATGGAAATAGAAAGAAAGAAAGAAAGGTATGGATTATTTGGGATTCGAATCTTAATGAAGGACCAATGATGATCGCTTACCAAGTTGAGACTACTGACTTAAATAAAATGGAAGAAAATGAAATTTTAGGGAATTTTAGATCTTTACTTCGGGGCCCAGTTGTACGGAGGGTGGATAGCACTATTCAAGAGATAAGCTATACTTATCCAGTCGATGCTGTTATCCTATGTACTAATTGACTGAGTGGGAGGGCCGTACGGGAAAATATTTGGCTCGAGGTGATGCCGTACAAATGACCGAGAGCCAAATATTTTCCCGTACGGCCCGACCTAACTCAGTCAATAAGCATTTTATCATTTGACCCTCACGAAAAGAAAAATAATAAAAGAAAAGTAAGAATACGGTCGCTGAGGTTTCGAGCAGGGTCGTACGGATTCGTACGGCCCTGCTCACGCCACTGATTTTCCCGAAGGGTTTTTAAAGAGCGCGCACCCGGGCAGATGCGGGTCATATGATAAAATAAATTTATCTACTGGATAAGACTTATTCGTCAAATAGCGCTATCCACCCTTCGTCAACCGGACCCTAGCCGGTAAATAACCTTTACTGAATGGGTCAATATTTATTTATTCCGACCAAGTTCAAGACGCCTACCATTCTCCAAACTGGCGATCAAGTTTTTTCAAAAACTGAACAAATTTCAATCAAAGGAAACCTTTAGGCCTCCAACCAACAATTCAAGCTATGATTTGGTGCTAACTGATAAAGTGTGTCAACTGAGGTCAAATTTGAAGGAAGGCCAATGTCATTCAAATCCACCACGTGGTTGGTCAAATCACAGTGAGCTCCCCTCACAAACTTGATAGGTGTGCGGATTGCAGAAGAAAATAGGCTTTGTCAAACTAGAACTATAGTAGCTTTATATAAACCGCCTATAGACCCCATAGAATAGAGAAAAGGAAGCCACATTTCACGCGGGGTAAAAAAAATGTAATCATGATGTCATAGATAACTTGGACTCTCCGAGGACTTTTTACAATGATAAGAGCTAAAGTTTTTTGAAAGAACTTTATCCTTATCATTGGGAACCATTAGTAAACTGCATAACGAAGTAAGCCGACTATTTCCAAGCCAAATCAATCCAGACTATGGCTGGCTAAACAAATATTTTAATCTTCTTAATTGCCAAAAGTTTCCGTCAGTACCGATTGAAAGTAAAGCTATACACTTGGCGGCAAGCTGTTTTTACGGCTCAACCGCTGATATTCCCCCAGGCAGGATCCCAAATTGATCGTTCAGCTTCCTGTCGCTGTTTCCGTGCGACCCGCTGAAAAGAAACTAGCATGAACTATTTCACGCTTTCTTCTGCCGCCATAGATTATTAAAAGCAGATGCTGCTCATATTGTTTCCTTCATGGGCGGTACGCAATTTTCCCGTTATCAGTCAGTGCTGCTAAATGGTTCCCTCACTCAACTCTACCCACGTTAAACTGTTTTCGCAGTTAACATTAATCAACTGCTGGTCAGGCATATTCCCTAATAAGCGGATTTAGATTGTGTTTTACGTTTCCTTTCGTTCGTTTGTCTGTTCTCTCATTACGACTAATTCGGCTCAGTGGTTTCCGTGAGGCCGGCAAAGCACATGAACCCATGAGCGTGGGTGAACACATCGTTTGTTCAATTAGGGGAAATTCAGACTGTTTTCTGCACTGACTGTAAACAGTACATTGTTTCCATGGCGGGTATTGGATCGAATAATTGCAATTGCTTTTAGGTGATCCTCATAAGATATAAGACAACAAAAAATCCCAAGTAAAATAGAAATTTTGAAATGACAAAGTTTACCCTTAGCTTACATATTTCATAAGAACATGCGTAATAAGTAAATTACGAGCCTTAGATGAAACGACTGAAGAAGAGTGCCATACAAGCCTTTCACAACTTCAAGTCGCGTAAAAAATATTATACATATTCCATATATGCTTCAGTTAATACTCCAGGCAAATGCGGTTAGTTAAAAAAAAACAAAGGCAAACAATAATCCTATACTGTTAACAATATTTTATTATTGTTTTTTAGTTTAAAATTTCTGCGATTCTTTGTATTTTTTACGCTTAAGTTTTTTATATTTTTGTTGATACTATTTACAATTATCAATTATCAATAACATCCTAATATTTTGTATGGCAGCATAACATAACTTGCGACTTTTACATCACATTCTTAATATATTCCTTTCAATAAAAAGAAACTGTTGGAAAATTATAAATATCACATTCTTTCACTGTACACATGCCAGTCTTCCACTGTGTATAAATACTGTTCGTTTATGTAAGATGTGATTTTGCGGGAGGATGCAGTTTTGAAACGACAACCAGATTAATTATAAAACATGTAGAAATTATTTTATAAGTTAAAAATTTGTCTTGATGTTATTTATATAAATTGTTTGTATAAATAGAGTGAGCATTCGGCCCATACACTTTGTGTGTATATGTCTTACAGTTCAGTAATATCGCCATTAATTCTATAGTCATTTATATAACGAATAGCCTTTTTACGAGCAGTTCAGTTCTAAGTTCATCGTCTTCTTAGTCTAGCTCTTGGCGGGAATTTTTTCATTGTTTCTATGGCAACTTTTGCATTGATTCCTTGAAGGTCAGACTTGGGGCGATTTATCTTTCTTCATCGCAACACGCTTCGTCGCTATTAATAAGGAAATCTCAGCCTTAGCTCTACCATTACGTGTTGATAAGGTGACATGTAAGATTCCATAAGTACACCAGACCTCCAATGAACGAAAATACTGTGGCAAGTGATGACATCCCATGGAACATTGCAAACTTGTGTGTGAGAGCTTTGTATTTCGGGTTGGCCAGCAGCTCTTTGTCCTTGATTGGTCCAATCTCGTTACCGAAGCCTCTCTCTTTTTCAAAGGCAAATCGATCCATCCATAATCGTGTGGCGTTGGGCTCGAAATAAAATGAGTTCAATATCCCACATAAAAGTGAGACCAGAAGACCAGAAACATGCTGTAAAATAATAATAAAACTTGTTGAGTGTTATGATTTTTAACGAGTAAACAAATTCATGTGGATACTGAGACCACATAGGACGAGAAAGTATTTTTTTACGATCAAACTGGGCTACATGCAGGTCAAGTTCAATGCTAGATTTTTGATTGAAGGGAGGATAAACAACCGTTCGCTATGCCGCGACCAACCCAGGCAAAAAAGCCAGGGGGTCCAGGGGGTTCCGCCACTTTGAACCTATGATTTAATGAATATTAAAAATAGAGTATCCCTTCTTCCCTAGACTTGTAAACGTATTCCAATTTAATATAAACGAGGTACCAACCTGGAATTCTTCAATTCGCGTCTTTTTTTCTTTGAGTTGAAGTACCGCCCCATTAGTCAAGAGAGCAATGACAGTCAGACTTGTACCAATCCTGAAGTACATTGGCCACAGTTTTGATTGGATGTGTCCAAACACGTGACGCGGCATGTTGAAATACATCGTTATGCCTGTTGAAACGAAAAACGGAAACCAAACCGATTAACCAAAGTTTTATCAAACTCCAAAGCATTGCTAAAGTTTTTCAGAAAGCGAAAACTTCTTGGAAACAATTCCTTTCCTAGTAACCGTGCCAGCACTTGGCTTTGCCCGACACTGCACGCATTTACGTTTCAGATTTCCTCTTTTTCGTGAAAAAAAGCCGCCCTCATAATCATAATCTATTATATTCAGATTAAAAATAAATGTCATTACTTACCGGCAACAAATATGACCCAAGCTTGGATGCCAATCCAAGAGCTAATGGCTAGTGAATGAAGGTACACTTGAATCGTCTGGTTGATGGTACCTTTTTGAAACAGTAACTTTACTTTATCCGAGAAGCACGCCATGACCAGCACGAGAACACAGCAGAACACTTTTTGTCCAAATAAAGAAGTCATATTTTTGGTCTTCGTCGCAGCCGCTTTTTTGTTCTTTAGTTTGTTCTTCACAGTCTGTTGGAAATACTGGTGTTGGAAGGTCCAGCGAACTCTATATATAAAGCCAGACGACCACGTGGGCACTGATAACATGAGCTGTGCATGCTTAAAAAAACACTTGAACAAGATGTTAAAGATCAAAAACGATGATGTAACAAGAGCACTCAGTCATATCCGTGATCGGATTAACAATATTTTACGCAACCAGACAAACCTAGACGAACACAAACTTAACGTTTCTCGGGAATAAAAATATACAAAATTACAAATAATTCCCAAAACTGACAATTGTCAATAATCAACAATGTCTGTGTCGTCTTGAGTTTTAAAATATCTACGAACTATCTATGAATAGTTGACGTGTTGGGTAACGTGGCGAGAGGAGTGCTGTGCAAGGGCATGAGATTACGCACGATTTCGTATTTGCAAGCAAAACTGTCAGTTTTGCTTGCAAATACGAAATCGTGCGTAATCTCATGCCCTTGCACAGCACTCCTCTCGCCACGTTACCCAACACGTCAACTATTCATAGATAGTTCGTAGATATTTTAAAACTCAAGACGACACAGACATTGTTGATTATTGACAATTGTCAGTTTTGGGAATTATTTGTAATTTTGTATATTTTTATTCCCGAGAAACGTTAAGTTTGTGTTCGTCTAGGTTTGTCTGGTTGCGTAAAATATTGTTAATCCGATCACGGATATGACTGAGTGCTCTTGTTACATCATCGTCTTTGATCTAAAACATCTTGTTCAAGTGTTTTTTTAAGCATGCACAGCTCAAGTTATCAAGTTATTAAGTTATTAAGTTCTTTCCAACGTCACAATTTTTGGCGGACTTCGCTATTTATAAAAAATGCTAAGAAAATAGGCTAATTGAAGATTTCATATTCCTAACTTCAATACTCTTATTTCATCAGTGTCGTTCATGGAGATTTACGATACCGCTTGTTTTTCGCAACTACTTCGAGATTATACGATTTTATTGCCCAAGAACACAAATGAATCATTATACGAACGCAAAATCCGCAACATCGACACAACAAAGGATAGTTTTCAACCCAACGCCGGATAGCGATCTTGAATTTTCGAAACTCTAACAACTCCCTTCGTCGGCAAAGAAAATATTTTGAAAAGACACTTGTTTTTGTTGTCATTTCCTTTTCACGAAGAAGGTTAAATATCTTAACCGGATTTGCAAGGGCCAATGTGGCTTGAATAAAAGTCTTTTGATTCCAGTATTTGTTACGCACAGAATTAAGGACTTGGATTTCGATAACATCTTTGAAATAACGTTTCGTGGATTCTTCAAGAGTTTCAGTAGATGAATGCATTAACATCTATGTGCATTGTCTGATGTGTGAATTATTGAACGTATCTTTTTACTTGTAATTTTATTTACCAATTTCCAACTTCAGTTTCTGTGGGACTTGTTTGTTTATTTATCATCTTTCATTTGTTAATATCTTTGATTATTTTCCATTAATTCTGTTTGTTTGCCAAGTTTATTCCTTTATCCCTCCTTCATCCTTTCCTTTTAATTTCAATATCGTTCTTCGACGCTTAATGGTTGGTTGTTGTTCTGTTTCCTTCCAAAAGAAACATTTACTGATTCCTTCTTATCTCCTTTTTCTTTCCTTTCATCTTTTTTTCTTTCCTTCCCACCTTTTTCCCTTTCTTCCTTCTTTCTTTTCTCCCTCCCATCCTCTTTTATACTTATCTTTTTCTGCGTTATCGAATATCATCATTACTTTTTCTTCACAAGCTTAAGACTTATGGAAATTCTTTCCTTAGCTTGGGCAACGAGTGGCCAACTCATTTCCCAGTGGTTTTATCTAAACAGACTAACCCAACCAAGCTAACAATGATCAGTTAATTCAATGAGCAAATGGTCGTTCAGCTCTCTCTAATTGACAGAAGAGTAAGTTTATTGCAAGGTACAAAGTGCAAAGAACATAGGGCAATATTAAAGTAGCTTAAAGTGTTTAGAAAAGACGCATTTCAAAAGTCAGCCTCAGGGCTCATGTGCCGAGAAAGTTGTATAGCAGATTAACGTGAAATACGGAAACGCTGTTACCATTTCTCGGAAAATCTGAAAACCTACGCAATTTATATCCTCATTCGGTTAAAAAAAATCTGCTAATTATCGATATTTTTCATAAAATGCAAAATATATTCAGCCGGGAACTCATTGACCTTAGAAGTGCTCTGATACCACACTTGGTGACACCCAAGAAACCAACTCTTTTCAAAGAAAAACAATTCCAAGTTCAAGTCTATAAATCATTAAGTCACACGCTGTTTCGTTATTACAGATGAACTTTTCTTTATGGAAGATTTCAAATTTAGCTTTAATTTTTTAGGTTTTTTTTAGGAAGAAGTAAGTCCGAACTTTGATAAAACTGCTAAAAAACCGATTTCAGTGTAAAAGTCTTGCTTGCAAACGTCTGAATTCCAGATTGGGTTCATTGCGGTCATTGTTGTGTCATACGATGTCTTTGCCGCCTACATAACTTATTTTTAACTTGCCCGAAGACACACACACACACACGCACACACACACACACATATATACATACATATATATTATTCTGCTCTACTTCTATCGATGTATTGAGCACTATTTTACGGAAAATTGATTCACAGATTTCTTACATACATATATATATATATATAGCGCAAGGCCAATATAATATATACAGCGATAATGGAGACATATATACCCTTCATACTAATTGATGATTACTTGTGTTCAAGTCCTGCTCAAGTGCATACTGATTACTGTGATTTTTTATTTCACAATTAGTCGTTGAGGCGGCAAATATCTTCAATCCAAGTATCTTAGACATGCATTCGTAAAGCATTTTGAGGCCTCGTGATTTTGCTCATGAATCTAACAGGAAGGGCACATTTTGATTCAAACTAAGGCATTACACTTGTCGACATTCTCTGGCTGTTATGGCCGATGCAATCTGAAGTTCACTGCACGGCAGTGAGATTAATGTTAACAAAGTTGAGATTTTAAATATTTTATGCCATATAGACATAGTGCTTATAATACCACTGATTTGTTGCAAGTATTCATTTAGTCGATTAAGATAAGATTTTTACGATTTTTTTAAAAACCTTGATAAGAATTATAAAACTATTAATGATGGATGCATGGGTGGTTGATAAGTGTTTGCTGGAACAAGTGGTCTGCCTTGAGGTAAACCAAGATAAGACAGCCAAATGTCCTAGGATTAATTTATAACTTCATTTGACTTCAATACTTGCTAACAGGATATTTATCAAGCCTGATAAAAATGAATTTATCAAACTAAAGACAATAAAAAATGTCTGAAGACTTACACATCCTTTATCGGTTGGCTATGAGCCATCGAAGAGGTGTGCAAAGATTGGAACTGTGTTTTTTTTTTCTTAGTTTGCCAAAACTTTTGAGGCCAATGAAAAGGAAGTATTTATACCAAGTGTTGTGCGATTAATTGAAAGATATACCCTTATATGAATATCATGTTACAGATTTTGGTATACAAGGTTCGTTGGCTTGCAGTGCACATGCAGTACTGCACGCCCCTCTTGTGTTGGGCTTCTCTAGATCTTTAGGTTACTGAAATCATATACCCGCTTATGACCCTTTTTCTCGCGAGGAATCAGCATTTATGAGCCTTAACAAACTAAGCTACTTAATTAAGTAAGTTTCTATGAAATTCTCACGACAAACATTTGAGACGAGTTTTTTTCAAGATAGCAAACATGCTCAAATATTTTATTTTAAAAAAGTTGCGAAAACTTCTTCTTTTGAGCTCAGTCGCGTCCAAGGACAATCAGAATATAAATTGTACGTATGTAAAATCAGTATATTGATAAAATATATATTGTATTATTTTCTTCAGTATAGAAATTTTAAGAACCTTTTCCTTTGTCAAATGGATTCATTTACGTTTTGGCTAACGGGCTTTGAATAGCGGAATGAAGTCTGTGTTGGAAGTGAATCGTAAAAAGCGCAGCCGGGAAAATTCCATCAAAACGCAGTCTAAGATTAGGTCTATAAAAAATGAGTTATTCTCGACAAAACAAGTTCACTGTCTTTCACTAGACAATTCTGATTTATACGCTTTCAAGTACTTTCTATGATAAAAAGGCTTTTTCCTTTTGCGCGCGTTGCTAAGGGTCTTGTACAAGCATATCGATTGTATGAATACAACTGTATAGGACCAGAGATTTGGTGTCGGTGCTGACATGTCAAGCAAACAGTTTAAATTTATATATTATATATTACATGATATAGATATTTGTTACGTTCGTGAGACAAGTTTTGCTTGTACGAGCCGGTTTGAGCAGTTCTATTGAGGGCAAAATTGCGCTGAGTATAACAACCCCGTAAAACGTGTCTGGGAAAGCTATTGCACTGCACAAGTTACAGTATTGCATTCTCTAGAGCAAGCATTTTGTATGGATATCAATCTGTAGAATTTGAGAGATGTTGTCTAAAATGCTGTCTGTACATCCAACGAATTCGGGAATGCTAGTAATGCCTAGCCTAGTCAAGACAAACTGAAAAAGTATGTTCTGTACTTTCTACAGTGAAGGCGTCTTATTTGGGGTACCAGAATATATCTTTTCAAAATTTAAGGCTCAGATACTTTAATAGGGATACACCCAATTGATCCTATAATTACTCAAGAATCCATAACAAAAAAACTGGTTTATCAGGTTATAGGGAATCACTTAAAAAAAGGAATTTTCTTTCTGATCATGAGCCGTGTAGAAGAGTAATGCTCTTATTATTAGCATTTACTTTGAATGCTTTGGTGTTGGATGTAATGCGGAGCTAAGCCAATGAATGCAATATCTTAATTATTAAATACAGTATGATAGACAATATATAGGTCCCTATTTGAGTCTACAAAACTTGATGTTGCCTGGTCCAGCTCTAGCACCACCTAAAGTCGTTTGATCACCATAAATTCCTTATATGGTAATTTTTTTTACCTAAAATTGATTCGATTCCCTTTGTTTGTCGAGTTAAGGCAGTGAGGACACGCGAACGGCGTCGTTTTTGAAAAAAGATCACTCGCGGTGTATTTAAACTCAATGTTTTATTCAGTTTAGAGGGTTTGCAACAGTACTGAATTTCAGGATATATAGCCTAAAAAATCTCAAGGTGTTCGCAGTTTGATCAAGTGTCTTCACTGTAGTGAAAGTCATGTGCCAATGGCGAGAGTCCTAGAAGGTTTTAAGTAGTGTTATTATGATATTCTGGTATGATAATCGTTCTCATAAAACATTTCTATAGTAATGTTATTCGATCTGAATAAAACTGACATACTTAAAAAGTTTAAAGATTTTTTCAAGAGGATGAACTCACAAGCAAAAAAGAAATAAAAAATAGAGCAAATAAACTATCAGCAAGCGTTGCAAAACACACACATACTTTYGAGTAATACTTTTCAATACAGTGTTATTTTAGTCACTCAGTGCACGTGTAGTCAACGTGCCACAAGTTGCCGATCGAGTTAAAGCACGATTCATTTTTATACAACGAGGCTTTAATTGAAGCAACGACGGACATCCGACAATTTTCAGTTATGGTTTTGTATGTATTTGTTTGAGCCATGGGCCCACTAATGCGTAGTCGACAGGCCGCCGGAAGGGAGCAAGTTATTGCTGGACATGGAATTGTTTTTAATGTTATGAACGTCAATAGAGACTTGAAGTTAATTATAAAATATATTAACCATATGTTTTGGACCGGACAAAGTCCCTTTGATCGAAGTATGTGACTTTATTTGCTTTCCTATCGGAGTCTATTAAAACAAAGCGGAAGCAAAAACGTTAATCATGCTCAAGGAAGGATGAAATAGGAAGTTGTCACTACCGATCGATACGGTTCTCCGAAGCCATATACGTGTAAAAGTGCACACCTATCTAATATTTATATATAGTTTTTTTTTATCGATTTGCCTCAAACAGTTTTCCTGTTCCTTCTTTTGTAAGTATTACTGAAATAACAATGATTTTTTGGGGTTCGGACTGCATGGGTAGGGCGGAGGCCATTCATCTGCATCGATAGGGCGGAGGGAGGCCATTAAACTGCATCGATAAGGTGGAGGAAAATGCTGAATTGTATGGGTATGGTAAAGTGAGACCATTCAACTGCATGAGTAGGGTGAAGGGAGACGCTGAACTGCATGGGTAGGTTGGAGGACGACCATTAAACTGTATGGTAAGGTGAAGGGAGACAAAAAGACATAAAGAGGCATTTTAATGTTCCTTTAAAATATCTTAGTCATTTCCTACCACATACAAGATTTTCTTAAATCCGTGACCCTTAACTATTATGATTAGAATCTAATTTGTCCCCCTGCTTAGATATGTGGATGAAAACATAAATATCAAAATCCTGCACTACAGCACGTAATAAATATGAGAAAACGCCTCCGCAACACTTCCCCTATAGTATTCTCGCATCAAGTGCAGTTGTTTTTCTAGTTCACCAACATGTTTCCGGTTTTGTTATACCAGTCATCATGGCGGCGCTATGTTTTTGGTATTTTAGTTCTGCAAAAGGACTGAATACTGAGAATAATTGCAAACCGCATACACATCGAATCACTGACTTGAACCATGAAAAGAGTGACCGCGAATTTGCGGTCTTGCGCTTCCTCTGTCAGTCCGAAAAAATACTATACTATCTGGCTATAAAAAAATGAAGCATTAGTACAGCGGTAAATAAATGTGGCGGCCGTGTTCTAGGGCGTAATACAATGGGAGAATAGCAGAGACCATGGAGGGGTGGGGTGCGGTGACTTAAGCCGTACGGCTTCACTGGCCGTTACGTTACTTTTACGTTCACCCATTTTCGTCACTCAGTAATCTAACGTAATTTTCACGAGCCTCTCTCTCAAATGACTCACTTGACGGAAAGGAAAAAGGAAATCTCCATAAAGGGGTCGAAATGGAAATAGTTTCGCAGTATTAAAGTTACTTGTTGTGGACGCACTTTTAGTCCGTGCATGCTTCAGAAGGAGTACAACGTCACGGAAACACTTACTGTACGCAACACGACTAGGATCAAAAAAGATCAACAGAACTCTTGTAGTTAAACACACTGACGGTTTACTTTGGTTAAGTACGATACTAATGAAATGTTAAGTACTCAGATTAATCCTTGTACTTAAAGTCTGAGTTGTATGTGATCCGCCCTTAGCCTTTGCTTGATGCGTGTTATACGCGATAAGGAAGGGCGGATCGCATACAAGTCATCTTTATTGTTATTGAAATTCATGCACGCAGTTTGTAAGAGACATCACATGCACGCACGTATGTATGTATGCATGCATGCATGCATGCATGTATGTATGTATGTATGTATGTATGTATNATGTATGTATGTATGTATGTATGTATGTATGTATGTATGTATGTATGTATGTATGTATGTATGTATGTATGTATGTATGTATGTATGCATGCATGCATGCGTGCATGCGCGCGTGCGTGTGTGTATGTATGTATGTCAAAAAATTATACTCGATTTGTCCTAATATTAAAGTCACAACTATAACTATTGCAGTAACTTTACATGATCTTTATTACGTTGTACTTAAGTAACCTTTTAACCTGACTGTAATGAAATAATCATTGCGTGGTGACATTTGATGTATACGTACGCCAGTGTAACTAAATACAAACGGGTCTAGATTGGAAATGACGAAGTAACCGTAACCGAGAGCGTACGTGACTTAACCGTCAGTGTACTCGATCGGATAACCTGGAAATGATATTATGTTTATTTGATGGCAACTTGATCATTATCAGTTTCGTATCTATCTTGGTAAGCTAATCTCACTAGTGCCTTAAGCTAATGGAATGAAAGATGTTTCTAAGAGCTCGTCGGTAATACGCAGTACCTAGTGAGAAGAAAAAACTAGAAATAAACCGGCCGCCAAACATTGTACCTCTGTGGCGGTCAGCTTCTAGAAAGTTCTTCCGAAAGAGCTTAAGAGTTTCACCTCTTTATAATRAGCTAGTCTTCTGGTACTTTCGATGAAATTCTCTATCTATTCAAATGCATAAAACAGCCTAGAAGTTTCTAGAAAAATATATCGTACCAATATAGGATAACTAAAAATACATGCCCTTTCTCATGTTCTGTCTCATGCAATGATATGATCTAAAAAAAGCATGCAACATGTTGGGGTGGAACAAATGCGGAACTCCATCCCGTGACCATCACCGGTTCCGTGTCTTAATTGAAACACCAAACTCCGACATCGAATCCGAGGCCGAACTGTGCGTAGTGTGGCAAAAGGTTTCGCATTCCAAAGCCGCTCTAACGTGCGTGCGCTGTAAGTTACTTAGTATATTACACTAAACCCTTACTGTATTATCTTTAATAATCCCTGGTAATCGTGCCGCAAAGAACAGACGAGAACTCTAACGACAGGCCCGACGTATTAAGATATGGGCACCCTGAATCATAGCATTATTATTGCTCCAGCACGTATCCTCGGTCAAGCAGAGTATAATCAACTAATTGAACTGGATGAGGCGGGATAGATTTCATAAACGTGTTGTATGCCAGGAAAAAAGGTTAAGAAACATGGCATTGAGTTATTGATTATGATCCATTTTTAAAAACTCCGTTAGAGCAGATATCAGGAAAGGCATTACAAATACACTTAAGGATAATATGTCAAGGTTGTTATGAATTACACTATTTAAGAGGTGACGTCACTATGATAACTTACAGGGCATGCGCAAGCTATGAAATGGAAAACACAATGGGCGTCACGTTTATTTCTCCATTTGGAGTCTACTTGTGTTGTGATTGGCTACTTTTGAGCTCCATCGGACGAAAGGATGAGATTGGCCACTTTTGTAATGAGAAACCATTTACAAGTTTCAAAACAGTTGGTCATAGAGGGCACTGAAACAATTAATAGAAATGATCGAATTAAAAGAGTTTTTCGGTGCAAGTCCTTGATCCTTTTGCTACGCCCTTCTTGATGCAAAATCTTCTCACATATTAAGTTATTCTATTCACCAATGCCAAGGTAAGTTCTTGCCAACAGAGCCGCACCCATAACCTCCTAACGCCCGATCTAGTATAATTCTGCTTTCGATTCCATTGGCAGGAAGTGCCAGAATCAACAGTGATTTTGTAATCAAATCTTATACAGAGGGGTTCTCTTGGAAGTATTAATTGCATGGTCATCTGGTAACGGATTGAAAATGGTGCTGAAAATGATGATAATTTTAGGGGTAAAATGTTATCATTAATTCCCTTGCGATGAGACTTTTTGAATTTAAATCTGTTGTATTTTTCAAAATATCTTCATTTTAAGACTAAATTAAGTTAGGTTCACTGAATTTGTTTTAACGATTAAGATTTTGGTTATCAAAACATTTGAATGACGTCATAAAGATAATCGCGCGCGCACTAAACGCCTGCGTGGTAGGGCTGTGTGAGAACAATGCCCGCGAACTTCCTTAACTCAAAGTGCCGTGATCGTAGTCGTAACTATCCCAAAATGCATTGTGTTTCACGTAATCATATGATAAGTCAATATTAATAGTCAATTATATAAGAACAATGCCCGCGACAAGACAATATTTTTATTTTTCTCTTGGATTTCTACAGCTTTGCTCAATAATGCTAATCTTTAATGACGTTACTCTTCTTTTCGGCTTACAGATAGAACAGATACAATATGTTTTAAGCACCAGTGCTATGCATTCATATATAATCAGTGATATTGCTTTTTCTTAAATAACCGAAAGATTAAATACGTAGTTTGCTTTGTTAGTCAAATTGCTGTCAAGTGTCCATGATCTCTCTCTTCAACACTCCAAGTAAAACCCTCGTGGTAAACTTTCTTTCTGAAAAATGTATCCCCTCCAAACAAATTTGCACCACAATATCTTCATGATTTCCCCCCAATTATTTCCCAATTTCAATTTGATCCTTGCCCTGACTTAGATCAGCCCAGAGGTTCTTTCAGGGTTTGGAAAAAATCCCCCCCCCCCCCCTTAAAAGGTATTGATAATAAATTTGAAAGGTCCCCAAGATATCCACCCAAAAACCAAGACTTTATTTACGCGCTTGGCCTTCACACCTGCCTGTCCCTAAAATAACAAGTGTCTGCTTACTTCGATCAACACACACACACACGCACACACCAAAAATTAAGATAAACTTGACTAAAAAATTGAAGTCCGTTTATCAAGTAATCCAGAGTCCAGTCGTCAGTGATTATTTTATATTGCAAATATCATAAGGTTTGAGGTTATTACATCAGTCATCTTTGCAGCCATGTTTCCAGATTCTTTTTCCAACGAAGTCGCAATTCTTTTAAAACTTCCATCGATGATATTTGTTTTTGCTTGCTTCCGGTCAAGACGGTAAGCTTCTGTGCTCTTAAGTAAAAGCGTCTCTTGTGTCTCTTCATCCCAATTATTTATCGTTGCAAGCATCTTTCAACCATTATACATAAACCACAGTTTTCATCTTCTGGTATCTCACCACCTCAAACCTCGCAGCCTTATTTGCAGATTATATAAGCTGGCCTACCAATGACATTCTATAAAGCATTTTCAACGACAAGCAAATCTACAGTATAGAGGGCTATTATTGGCTAATGATCTTGTCAATCACATAGTCACTTGTGTTGCTAGGTACCACAGGTGTAATAAGCAGCCAGCGTATGACATGAGATTTGCCATTGACGAAAACCCATGAACACAAGCGAATGATTTGGTTATTTTAAGGTATTCTTCGTCGTTCTTGAGCTTGTTGTCAGGAATGGGACCAATTTCCTGGCCATACCCTCGCTCCTTCTCAAATGCGTACCTTTTGTCCATCAGTCGTGTTGTGGTTGGTTCGAGGTACATGTAGTTCATCATGCAGCAAATCAAGGAAACCAAAAGCCCTAAAGACTGTAGAAAAACATCGATAAATTAATATAAACGAGATACCAGATAACAGARTCAAAAGTAGATTTAGTCAGACGTTTCCAAAGAGGACACTCGTTCTCCCTTCATTCAGTGGCGATATGATGACCAAGAAAGTCATGCATTGAAATCCGGCCACGAGGCTATGACAATCTGTTATATTTATATGGGGATGTGAAAGTGAATTAAATACTCTCTAACGCCCGGCTAACGTGACATTATATCATTTTCAAGTAACCTTAACAACTCTGCGGAAATCCTGGGGTGCAGGTCAATCTTCACGAGCAGGTAAAGGAAACGAATAATCACATTCAATATGCACGGGCAGTTTCCTTTGGCTAATGTCTTAGCTAGTCATTTACGAAATCATGGTGTAACCTTCTGCCCACTACGAGCCAGCTTAGTTGATCTTCAGAACAAACTCAAGGTCAACCAATCAGAATGGAGGATTCAACATCATATTTTGATTAGCATTTCCCATGATTCTGCCAAGAGAACCCATGAAATATGAATTATTCTTTCTTTAAATTGATCGTGAATGCTACTAGTTGAACTCATGGTGGAACTCTAGTTCATTTAACACGAGAAATCTAAATTGTACTCAGCCCCTGCTAGGGAAATGCTAACCAATAATAGTTGACCCATAATCCCTTTAGGGTAACGCCGTCAAGTAAGCTGGAGAGGATGGCTCGGGCGTAATCTCATTTCAGACCATGTGCCATTCCCTAGAGTATCAATTTTTTGTTAAATGGTTCAACATAAGAAGACACATGAAAATGGTGTCAAAAAACCTGGCTATCCGGCAAATACAGACAGCATGCACAAGGTTCAACAAGTTACTTGACAGGTTTCTCCCGTCCTCATCTTTGTGGGAGATGTCATATACACCTCTTTAAAAAAACGTTCTCGGTCGAAGATTTGAGTCTGAAACTTGAGAAGTACATGAATGGCAAATATTAAAGTTACTCTATAGACCCCTTGCATGTGACATTGAATCAGCTCAATTTGGGGGACAAAAACAAAAGAATTTCAATCTCCAGAGAATTGAAAACCTATTGTTATGTCTTCCACATTGAGATGCATTTCGACGTGCTGCAAGGGGTCTCTTGCCTTTTGCAATTGTTTTTGTTTTTGCAAGTAGAAAATTTAAATATTAAGGAAAGACATAGTTCATTTTTGTCTCTTTAATTAGTTACTCACAACATATCTAAATATGCCACCACCTTTGAGAGATAACCTTTCAGAATTCAGATTTCCGACCGACAAGGTTTTTTGAAATAGGTGTATATCATATGCGATTTGACGACATGCCACAAAGTAAAAATCAATATAGTATAGTTCATATTTTGTCTTTTTAATTAGTGCTTCGCAACCATTCATTATCTAAACATGCCACCACTTTTGAGAGATAACCTTTCAGATTTCAGATCTCCAACCGACAAGGTTTTTTTTGACTGCAAAAAGCGTATATCATATGCAATTCGACGACATGTTACAGAGTAAAAATTAATACGGTATTTTAAATAGGAGACCAAAAGGAAACTAAATACTGAGGGAAACCAAGGCGCGCAAAACTAAAAAAATCCCATCTGCTCGTGTTATTTAGTGCGCTATCGTAATCTCAAAWAAACTATTATCTATGATATTCTCTGTCCCTTTCTTCTGCATCTGCACAGCACCTCACAGCCAAGTTTACTCCAAGTCAAGTTCGATGCGGTTGAAATATTTTTTGATATTTGATTAAGCTACTCGAGTTGTTAAGAGGGCAAACATATTAACCAAGCATAATTCAGATCACGTTCCAATGGAAAAAAAGAAACTAAAAGCTGAGATGCATGCAGACCGGTTCTTTGTTGATGCTACAAGACACTGGACTAAATGAAACCTATAGCAAACAGTGAATAGAAGAGGAAAAAATCTACAAAGAAGCCTGCTCGAGAAAAAGTCTTCTTGCGGTGACCACCTTACGTTTATGAAGATAGAATACATTTTCTCATAACTTCATAACTGTGGACTAGTTAAGGACTTCTCTGTAATTAGTCGTGGGGTGCATGTGATGCCTTGCCGCCATGTCGGTTTTTGGTGTTGGGTCACCTCTGTCATGTCAACCAAAATGACGACTACTCCTTTTGTTTTTTTAATTCCATGGATCGGGATGCAAGCCACATCATATACCACTTTAAGGTTCTACTAATACCCCCTAAACGTCTAGATTTACTTACCTGAATCTTATCTTTTCCTTCCCAGTGCTGTATAGGATGTATCAAGCAGTACGTGGCCAAGGTAATAGCAGTCAAACATGCCCCAGAAAAAAAGTATTTTGGAAAAAGTTTACTTTGCAATTCACCAAAAGCATGTCTTCCCATGTTGAAGTACATTGTCACTCCTGTATGGCAAAAAAAAAAAAAAAAAAAAAAAAAAGGGGGTAAAAACGATTTAAAAAGGCTAAAATGTGTTGGAAACTTAACGGTTTCAGTGCGCACAAAATTATGGTACCGTGTACCGCTGTCGGTGAGATGGGCCCAAATATTGTTTCAGGCTTCGATAATATTTACAGGTTCACTTAAATGTCTGTATTGTTATAAAACCATTGGATAAAAAATGTGTGGCATATGATTCCTAGTAGATCCCCATTGTTATCTTAGAGTTTTTCTATACAATTTAAAAAAAAAAGCTTTTTGTGGCTCGCTACTTTGCATCCATTGGCACCAAATTTCAAAACCATAAAAAACTACATTTTTTCTGATAGAACAAAGCTCATAATTGACCGTCACGTGGCACATGCGAGCAAGGTCTGTGGTGAATTACATAACTGAACTACCCTTTTTAAAGAGTACTAACCCGGCGTCTAGAAAAATCCATGTAACCTTAATCAAGCCCCATATTCATGCCAGGAATAAAAATAAGATATATAACATACCAGCGATAAACGTCGCCCAAAACTGTATTCCCAACCACGTTCCAAACGCGAAAAGATGCGTAAACCTTGTTACTGTAGAAAGAATGCTTCCTCGTCGAACTTCTTCAGATATTCTTGAGGACAGGCTGAGAGCAAGCATGAGAACCACGAAGGTTGTTAACTGTGGACATACCCTAAGCGTCATGACTCGTTTCTGAAGCTTACTGTCTTGGTTTTGCGCGGGTTTTGAACTTAAAACTTGATTACTCGACATTTGTTCGCAATGTATCTTGCTTAGTGTAGACAAAAAATTTTTTGCTGATACGCCTCGATTAGCTGTTTATATAGTGAGTGTCTGGGGTCAAAGATTTAGTTTTCGTGCGCAAAATCACAAGTGTCGCCACGAGTGACTGACGCAGCCATAAATAGGTTTTAGGTCTGCTGACATCAATGACTTTTCGTCCCAATGCGTACCTCACGCAATATCACGCCGCAAAGGAAACTCAAATGTCGGTTTGCATGTGTGGGTATATTAGGAGCAGTAGGATGGGGTTATAAAGAGGGAGCCACGACACACTTTTGTGTAGTAGCGGAGGGAGGGAAATGTAAATGATATTTATTTTACGTGGAACATACAGAGTAATTACTCATTCTTCAGAGCCAGAAGATAATGATTATGAATCACTCGATGCCAGATCAAATTGGAACTGATTTAGAACGGAACTTTTATTTGCGGAGAAAAACCGAAAAAAAAAAACAGTTGTTGAGGCAAAGGCTGGAGAGCCATCAAGCAAATCTGCTCACATCGCGGCGTACCTAGTCCGGGAATCGAACCCCGAGGTCGCATTGGATAGAGCCAAACGCTATCAACGCTACGCCACCCGTGTTGTTCCTAACGGATGTTGCATTGGATGTGCAGCAACAAAGTGCAACTAATAGCCAATAAGTCCGGCTTAAGACTTCAATTGTCTACTTCCTTGACGTCATGGTTGCAATCCCTCTTGCACTTTACACTGAGGCTTTATAAGATCTTCCATGAAAGCTTTGCCCGCTTTTGAAACAGGCTAAGATTTCCATCATGCAACTATGGTAATGATTAGTTTTGAAAAAGTTTTTTTTTCTTAAACTGGACCTAAACATGTTGCGATTAGATCAAGATGGATTAAAACGTTTTTGAAGTGTTTTTGAAAGTTTTCAAGCCTGAGAGAAAAAGTGTTTCTCTTCTAGACACGAGAAAATATGTTATCATTTATAGTGGTTTATGAAGCGAAATCGTGACATATCTCTCAAACTATAAATTACCAAGGCTAAAATACATCGGCACAAATATACAAGCACACATTCTTTTAACTTACGTAGTTGAAATGAATTTGTTATAGTTATTGGCAAATAAGGATTACTGTAACAAAGGACGATGCACTGCATGAAGATCGTTTGCGCAAGCGAGTGCGTGAAAGTTCAGCGATACGCCTTGTATAGTTATTCGTCGTTCTTTATACTTTGAGTCGGATTTGTTTTTTGATCTCAGTGTTTGGTCAGTACGCGTGAAAAAATCCCAAGCAAATAAACAGGCCACATTATAATCTAACAACGAAGAGGAGAGTACCGCAGAGTGTCGCAGGAAAAGGGCTGGAGCCAGTATTGATATACTGCGATATCTTTTTCGCTACTCTAGATTACTTCGTACAGTAAAAACAAAAACGATTTTCGAAACATTTGTTCGGTCTCCTTTTGGCGGAAAAAGTGAATTTCGCCTTGAAGAGCTCGATAAAATACTGCCAGACTCCGCGGAAAAATAAATCCATCGCATACTACACCTTAAAGTGCCTATCATGATATAAAAAACATAGACAGTGTGTGGCATAACTCGGTGATTATAACACAACTTATAAAGTTTGAAAAAGGAAAGGTTGCGCTACGAGGTATTTCGCGGAAAAACACGTTATTGCTTTGACATATACATTTTTTATTGATTCAGAATACACTCTCAAGAAGTTCAAATATCAAAGGTCCTGTTTTGGTTTCTGTGTCCCTATGCATTTTATTGTTTTTTTCATAAAATATTTGAAATATAACACGCGCGCTGATTGACTTGCTACCGTGTTAATATCAGAGGACAGAGACAAGCTCGTGCAAAGTAGTTTTAAAATATCTCAATAAAGCCAATATGAAACGCCTGCTTTTGTCTCTGGCTATGCTCCTAAGCTTGCTTCTATCGTGCTCTGCAGCTCCCAAAGTGTTTGTATCACAGTATAGACACCTGCGCAAGCGTCCTTGCCGCTAATATTTTATCCGCGATTTCTTCAAGTTAACAACACTTGAAGTGGTAACGCGAGAATTTCAGTTTTGTTATCAAGAATCTTTCGAAAAACTACAAGGTCAAATCCTCTGACTTTTCGACTCGACGTCGTAGCAAAATCTAATATGTATCTAAACAATAGAAGTGGCATGTCGCGGTGCTGATCTAAAAATACCACCCGTTCATGCGCTCAGTCATTAAACTGAGTTACGGACACCTCGCTGAGATTTTGTATCATATTTTGACCCCTATTTTCACAGTCGTTATTTCACTTGAAAGCGAGAAATATCCTGTTATAGTGAGATGACCTTCCTGTTTGCGCAAGCCATTTGAACACACTTTGCAACATCGTCAAAGAAAATAGCCAACATTCAAGCTATTGTTGTTTTTGCGTCAACTAGATTAAGCTGATAGAAGCGATGGACGTAAGTTAGCATAACCTTGGAAGGAGATCAGTCGCCCTTCATAAGGCCTACAGATGATACAGGACTGGTGTTTCTAGAACAAATGATAATGCATAGTGCATGGCAATTTATTTTGTTGGCTTTTCTATTCACTGAGTTAAAGACCGTTAAACACCCCTCGTGAAACTTGTCTCTTTTGTGTTTCACTAAACGTTTTTAAAGTGTAACGAGGCTCCCCAAGATGGTATGCACGAGCCCACCGTCCTCGCCACCGGCAACGAAGTAGCTGATCATAATATAGATATAAAAGGAATCAAAAAAGATTACATAAAGGACACTACTTGTGATTTCTTTGATAACAAATGTTTATCAGTACCTGATAAATGCATTGCCCGGACAAACTTAGGACAAACAAGGATGGTGGAAATCCGTCAGCGCGTTAATTTTCAGCATAACTCCTTCTCTAAGAGTAGCTAAATTTCACGAGTGCTGTCTTAAAAACCCCTCTATTTGTCGTTTCATCATATCTTGCAACTTTCTGACCAGTTTGAGGCACTGCATGGCCAACTGCAGAACGTAATGTTTTGTATTTCATGTTTTGTTTCTAATCATCGCGGCTACCAAGGGGTGAGTTTATGATAAACTCTACTTAAAAAGATAAATATTATCACTTGATTGCCTCGAGATATGGAAGGTAAGCGATGGTCCATTGAACTGTAGTAAGAGTGAAGATTTTAAATATTTCTCATAATACAAGTATTTTTGCGTGCACCGTGTCAGGCTGTAGGCTACTTCCTAATCTCAGATCAACATAGCATAGAATACTCTAGGTCGCCGCATTTCAGAAAAACAACCCGTGGCTAGTTAACCGTCCTGAGGGAAATATTTCTTATGAATGTATTACTGCATGAACGTTTGAGGCTGTAGGCTGCTTGCCAAGCTCAGATCAATATTCTTGGTTTGCAATCAATCCCAAGAGAGCACAATAACAAAAGGGATGTCCGCCATGTTGGAAGATATAACAAAAGAATTCATTGAAAAATCTTTTGTCAAATTCTTCCAACATGGCGGTTATGACGTCTACTGCAAACGCAGAATAGTCCTTTCAGATCGCCGCCGCATTTTAAAAAAACTTGTTCATGGCCTGGCTACTTTAGTAGTTGAACGCACCGAGAGCGAGAAAGATTACACAAGCAAATCTTTCCCCAACTTTATAAAGTGAATATTCGAGTCTCTAGTTTATTTTGGTTAGGCCTTTCAGTAAAAGTTGCTATAAGTGCGTACTCGTATGCTGGTAGTGAATGTCAGGGTGCTGTGTGTCTAGGGGCAGGACGACCACTTGGACATGACGAGACTTCTTCCTTCGGAACTGCAAATGAAACCGCAATTTTTGAAAAACAGCGCAACGAACCATTGAAATAGTTTTATAAATCCAAGTTAACCATTACCCATTTATGAGAAGGCAGCTTCATTAAATTCAGCTGGGTGCGCAATTTTTTTTTYCCTCACAAATATGCACATTCTATGTACTGATCAGGCATCGTGCCAACGCATTGGGAGTAGGTCTAGTGAATCTCGATCACCGTCATGACCCAATTTGCCAAGCAAAAAAGCAAAGGCTGGGGCCGAAATGCTGGTCATTTATCCTACCCGTGCTATTAATTTTTTAGCCACTTCGCATAGTAGTAAAGCAAGCGGCTATTAGCCTGCGTTCAGYCTGTATAATTTCTCTCGAAACAACATTTTATTTCGAGAGAAATCATACCGGCTGAAGTAGGCTACCGGCTATCGATTCATCAACTGATCGTATATTGTGGGTAAAAGACCGCGCGCAATGAATAGGACTGACTCGGACAAATACAGAAGTTTTTGATTAAAGTGACCTTTACCTATTTGTCTTAAACTAATATATATTACAGGGAAAAGCCCGCCCGCCTAACAAGGCATGCCTCCAATGAGACAAAACTAAACAGTCAGACACGCATAGGGAAATAAGTTGTGTAACCTAATTCTAATGAAAACGGACTTTGTACAGGTTTTGTGACGGCCGCGTCTTTGCTCGTCCGCAATATTTGACTTGAAGAAAGAGCATTTAAAGTCAGCTAAAAGAAATAACAATACCATGCCATGTTGTTGATGCTGTTGCGACCGCTACTGTAGTTGTTAAAATATGTTGTGGTTGTCACACTCGGCTGGTTGCTGTTGTTGTTGCTGCTGTCACGTTGTTTTTCAAATCAAAATATATATATATATATATATATATATTGCGCAAACTTCTAGCCTGAGAATCAGTCTTTAGCAAACTCCACAACAAGCACAGAACTATTATGGCATCCCTATATTAAATTATATTATCAGTAATCGAAACTATTATTTGTTTTGTTTCATTTAACCTCTGCATTGGTCCCACAGCTTAGGTTTTATCCCGCTGGTGCGGTACAAAGGTCGAGAGCTAAAGTCGGATTACTTTTTATCACAATATAAATAAGTGTTGCAAAACGTGATACAAGTCATCTCAGAATTTGAGAAAATTCTGTTCGGCAAGTAAAAAGTTCTGATTTTGAAATATGGAGGAAGATCAGATCAAAAGGATAAATATTTACGAAATTGCAATAACCGATCTTCCTATCTTTCTTGTATGGCTATGAGCTGCTTGCCAACGAGCACGCACTGAGCGACTCTGAATTTACTGAGCACAAAAGCGCTCGAAATTTGGAAAGGTTGAGAGCATCACTGTATGCAACCTCACATGAAGTTTTAGTAGCAGTCGACGGTAGGGAAGGAACTCATCGTGAGCTACATGTAAGAACAGCACTTACAATCACCTGATGAACTGAAGTGCTCTTATCTTATAAATGTACAACATATCTCACTATATTCTTGTTAATTAAATATTTGTTTTTACACAATAAAAACACCAGATTTATCCCTAGGATTCCTCGGTTCTTTGGGAATTCTCCGTCTCTTGATTCTGTCTATGATGACCTCCAAGTTCATCGCCATTTTCAGATCTCCTTCCACAGTCAATAACTCTTGCATATAAGCATTAAAAGGTGAAACACCTCCTTGAAATATCGTTTGCATATTTTCTACAGTCATGGTCAGAACTACGTCTGGTTTTTCCATGGGTGTGGATGTTGCTGTAATGCTGCCTGATCCACTCCTCAGGTCCATGATCCAGGTTCCACCATTTTCGCCGATGACATTGAACTGATACAGACCACCCAGCTCACGGACCAGACTTTCGTCCAAGACACTATGAGCAAACTGTACAAGATTTGCTGGTAGGATATCTGAGTTATCGTTCATTTTGATGGCTTTAAAAGAGGCAGGCTGAGTAGTCCCACCAGATGCTAATAAAAAGTTCATCAGTTGGTGACTGGTCAAAAATCAGGACGGTCATGTGTGGAGGAAGGTGCAGAGAGAGGGAGGGAGAGGGAAGGAGATATGAAAGGTTGCAGGGATTTGGGGGAAGTATGTCAAAGTATGTATGAAAAGATATAACTAGCTAAAAACTAGTGTGAACTGCATCGGTGTTTCTAATGAAGCAGTAATGATGAAAAGGTAAATTATACACCGTGAAAAGATGAAAAAACTTACTGACGTTTCGGACGCTAGTCCTCTGACGAAGGACTAGCGTCCGAAACGTCAGTAAGTTTTTTCATCTTTTCACGGTGTATAATTTACCTTTTCATCATTACAAAGTATGTATGTTAAGGGGAGAAGTTTGAGCACAGGTGTGTTCTATTGAGGTTTTCTCCAGCATTCGTGTTACTGTAACAATCGAAGGTAAATGACCTAAAGGAAGCATTATCCATTCCAAGATTGAACAAAAAACTGGGTCGAATTGGCATTGCATTGTGGGAATATTTAGGTGGCATAATTCCAAGATGGTAACTATTCCTCGGAATGGCTAATGGTACAGTATGGCTTATTCAATTTGAAATCTGATCTATCATGAGTTAGGCCTAGGGCAAACGTGGAACTTTCCATGCACCGAACTTAATTACATCAAAGCTTTATTATCACCTGATATCCATTGTTTTTAATGAGTTCAGTGCATGGAAAGTTCAACGTTTGCCCTAGGCCTTAGACCCTTATCTAAAGGTACACATAAAGGCAATAAATTAAGAGTCCACACATCCCTTGCTTTCCTTACTAAAGCTCCATTTTCTCTCACCTGATGCTAAAAGTCCTGACAGAAGGTTTGCTGTGGATGGATTGGGTCCACCTTTGAACAAGCTCAAGATGTCTACTCCTTCATTTACTGGTGCTTCCCTTAGAACTCGAACCTCTGATCTATCAAAACAGATAAAGAGACAAGTGATCAAAAATTACCTTAAAGACTAAAGAAATATGTTCTTTTTTTTAATTTTTATAAAATTTAACTTTTATAAAATTTAATTTTAAATATTTAATGTGTAGTTCCAAAAATTATCCATACCCCCCTCACGGAGGAATTTTTTAAGACACCCCCCCTACCCYYCAGAAATTCCAATTTTCTTCCATACAAACTCTATAATTTTTGTTCTTTCTCTGACCCCCCTATTCTTCGGAAATTCCAAATTCCTCTGTGGGGTGGGTATGGATGATTTCTGGAACTACACAATTTAAATAGCATAACATATTAAAATGTTTTCCCATTTTACTGCCTTCTCCAGGATTGAATTGTTCAGGCAGGTGAGAGGACAATACATAGTTTGACAGACTTTTTATTGAGACAGTCGTAGAAACAGCCGGCACAAATGAACATGGGCTGTTGTGTGGGACACACAGAATACATATTGTGAAGCATCCTCATTAGAATCATTGTCAGCAGTCATTACCACCATCACCATCACTAACACTACCATCATGATCATGATAATAATCTGTCATCATTATCATCAACAGCCATCATCATTATTAGCAGTCAACATTGCCATTGCTATCACTGTCACCATCACTAACACTATCATCACTATCATCACCATCATGATCATGATCATAATCTATCATCAGCAGCTGTTATCACTAACACTTACACTAACATCATGATCATGATCATGATAATAATCTGTCATCATCATCAGCAGCAGTCATCATCATAATCATCATTTTGTTTGGAAAAAACATGAAATTGTTTGAACTACTTACATTGTTACCCTTTCAACCTCTGCTCCCCATTTCTTTGCCACATCATTCAGTTCATTCTGCCAACAACAAAAAATGTCATAGTATTAATAATATAATATAATTATTTATTAAGTGTCTATCCAGGTTTGCTCTTGGCGCTCTTCCTTATAACATTTAAAATAATAAACAATAACTGCAAATCAAATAAAGAAAAAGAAAAAAAAGAAAAACATAGTAATAATTGCAATAATTGCAAGCTGAAGAAGTATTCCATGCAAATTTTGTCTAAAATTTGACTTAATACTTATGGAATTCATACCTGCATTTGTAAATTTATGAATTTTTTATCAGTTTCAGCTTGTAGTATTGTCTTGGATGCCAGGCAGTTGACTAGCATTGTCTGTGCAAGCATGCGCAAAGAGKGGTTTAGATCTCGTATTGCTGTTTGTGAAAGGACTGGATCCTCTAAATGGAATTGTACATCTGCACCTACTGAGACCCAACCTTCATCTTTGGTTAACACCTGAGACGTTGCCACAAAAGAGGAAAGAAATCAGTTAGGTACTTTTATTAAAATATGTTATATCTAATGATGCTAGTTACTGCACTAACAATCTTTTGATTGTTTTATTGTATATTTTTCTATCTTATTCTGAACTGGGTGGATTTAGGGCTTTGAAACAAAATGACTTAATATGTAATCATAGATGTTATTTCCTCTCTTTTTTAAAGGAGATTCTGGGCAGGGAGGGGGAGTACCGCCAGCCCAGTTATCCTCACCCCCCTTCCCCCCTCCCCATCTGCCTCAATCTGCGTGTTCAGGTTATAACACGATTAGACAAACACATTGGAAAAAAGGGGGTAAATGAATGTCTTTTTCCTAACCTCCTGTGGTGGCACACTGAAAGCTCTTGCTCTCATGTCAATTCTTGTCCATTTGTCCAAACATGGCATTATTAACACAATCCCTGAAATAAAATAAAAAATAACGTTTTAAAATAACTCACAAAATTTTTGCACACTGTTAGGTTATTTTTCATCATCAATAAAAGGACAGACAGATAAGCTGACATCTATAGGCGCACGCTCTTTCTTTGATTCTTTTGATCACTAAAAACAAGAAGTTTTTATCATTTTTGTTATTGTAAAAAAACAAATAGACATCAGTTTTTTTTGTGTCTGTCATCTTATTGACGATAAATTTCATTATTACATTATCAAAGTAGTGTGGATCCAGGAGGCTAGTAAGTCATTCACTCGACAACGCTTCGTGGATCCACAGGGTCGTCCTTCACGAATTTGCAAGATGTGATCCTATTGGAGGGCGCACATGTGTAGAACAATAAAAAACAATAACCCTTCCCAACCCCGCCCCTAAACCTAACCAATCACAGGGGACATTGCAAATTTGTGAAGCCTAACCCAATCCACACTCCTATGAAATGTGATGACACAATTTATTGTCAATAAGAGGACAGACAAACAAAAAACAATATAGGCCTGTTCCAGATGCCACTTTATTCTGAAGCTATAAGTTGAACTCTAGAGCAAGCTACTGTAGCTTGGAGCAATGAGCAATGATACACATGGCTGATTTGAACATCATTTAACTCTTTGCAGGGATGAGATTATGAGAAGTTTTCCATTGATTGATTCATGATGTTTGTCACTACTTGTGAGTATGTTAAAATACACTGAGTCTGAATCAGTGACCAATCTATTATTCACATTAATACATCAATAGCCCTGATGAACTTAACAAGGTTTGCAGTACTAAATAAAACTCGTTGGGGAAGGGAGAAGCAGACGAGCAGTAAGAGGAGCAAGCCCAGAAGATAGGAGGAAGAAAAAGAATATAATGATAGATAGATAGACTTTCCTTACCTGGTCCTTTTGGCTTTAGTAGTCTTCCCAGTCTAAACACCACAGCCCTCTCATAATCCCTTAATACCTGGATACCAGCAATAACACAGTAACCATGATAAGTTATTTACTCTGACCTGCATTTAGTGGGCAGTGATAGGAGAGGTCTTCATTTTTATTAAACTTATATATATCAAGGTTTCAAGGTTTCAAGGTTTCGAGGTTTTTTTATTTCCCAGAATGAGAATTTTATACTTTACATCACTATTAAAAAAAAAATTAACTCGGAGGAGCAGAAGAAAACAACCCAAAAGGGTTAAGAGAATATTTCTGCACCTTGAAACTATATAATACTTTCAAATAAGAACTTACAAGGGGGAAAGTAGCAAACTAAAATAGATTCATAGATATATAGGCCTGGCCTTTCTGTTTTTAGATAAAATATACATTGGAATAGCGATAAAATTTGTTCTGGAATGCCATAATCCTTATGTTTGTACATGAACACTGGCTAATCAGACTAGAACAATAGTTTATATTTGAATTGGTCTCAATTAGGTGTACTCCCCTTTTCGTCTCAATAGACAGCACTAACATGCATTCCTGTCATACACATGTGCGTATATCAATATTGTGTGTGTGCAGGTTTGTTTGTTGGTGGGGCAGTGAGATTGTAGGTTTGTAGCCTCCTATTAAACTAATAAGTTTCTAAAGAACTAGTTAGTATCACAATTCTGATTGGTCGAGAGCCCTCAGCCAATCCCTGATATTGTGTGAACTCGACATGATAAATGTATTATCTGTAGGTTTTCCTACAGATAATACATTTATCATGTCAAGTTTATTCAAGGTCACGCTGTGGTAGCTTTGTTTTCATTCATTATGTGTATTTATTTCCAGAATTATGTACAAAAACATTTATTTAAGGAATCCTTAACTCATTTTCATATAYTTTATGAATAACTCTTGAAATATTTCAATTCTGAATTAAAAATTTTGCGTTTTTCACGCGACATCATGGCGTTCATAATTCTTGTCTCTATAATTCAATGTTCATGGTAATGTTTTTCCAGTATACAAAATGTATAATAAGGCTCGGCTGAGGCAGATAACACAGCCGAGGTCTTGATAATTTACGATATTATGCGATAACCGAATTCAATAATTGCTTATTGTGAGTAAACCTTCCTTACCTTCACACAGAAAAACACTGAGATGRGAAGGGTAAGAACCAAGAAAACAGAACAGATTCCTGTGATTATAAACCCTACAAAATCTTGTTTAACATCTCTCTTTCCATCCACTGCAAGACAAAAATACAACAGAGATAAAGTAAGTAGCAGTATGGCTTCCCTGAACCTTGAAAAATAAAGCAAAGCTCTACAAAATTGAAGAAAAATGACAGGTTAAGAACTAATTTTTAGCTCTTTTTCATCCAGAATCGACCTTCTATTACCGAGTCTTTCGTCTTCATCATGGTAAATAGCGACTTGGTGTTCTGGGATATTGGAGTAAGTAAAATATTTCGGCATTTAAAGGAATAAGTTAGAGAGGAATAAAGAAAGAAAGCGTTAACAAGAAAACTTCAAACCATGGTGGTGGTCTATAAATAAAATTTTACGTATCTAAACTTTGACTACGGGGGAGGGAGGGAAATAAATATTGTCCAAATCGAAAGCGCATAGTAAACAAATCTAATATTACTATGAATATGACTTCAAGAAGCTTTATAAAAATAACTTTCATTTCTCATTTTGCTTAAGACCATTAACCTTTACAATTGCATGTATAATTTTGTTTTTAATTGATTTTTTTGAAAGGACAAAAATATCTACGATACCCACCCCACCCTACTAAGAAATTAATTTTCGGCGGAGATTTTGGTCAGCGTTAATCTTCCAAATTCAAGATGGCGTCCGTATTTCGTCCATGTGTCTCTCAAAGTCTTTCATTTACTCGTTTTCTTTCGCCGATTATTGTTACTACGAGGACGCTAGCTTCACAAAAGGTCTCAGCCGCGTTAGATAAAGCAAGGAACTATGAAGATAATGTGTATTTATTGAACTACAGACCCCCTCCTTCGCATTCATTCACCGAAGCTCTGGCAGTGCTTCGTGCTTACGCTCTCAGTAACTTTGATGAGACCGTGGAATTACACTTGAAGATTAACATGGGAGAAAAAAAGGTAAAGATTGAAAGGAAAAAGACTTCATTAATGGTTGTTTACTTTGCATTTCTGAGAAGAAACTATCTCTACCCCTCCCCTCCCACATACATATCAGAAAAGTTATCAAATCAAACCATAATCTTGCTTTGGTGTGACAGAGTCAAAAGACACTATTT
>NW_022258848.1:138264-148542 GCF_009602425.1 Actinia tenebrosa | reverse complement strand
GGCGAACACGCCTAGGAAATATCGAGGTAAAAAAAGCCCTTTGGCATTAAGAGGTTCTCCAGGAAAACCAATATTAAGCAAAGCAAAGAGAGTACTATTCAATGGAAATTTATCGGTGAGATGCAGGTCGTTTTGAATAATCACGATAAAAACATCCGAGTGACATTCATTTTCGGACCATTTTCAAACAAATATCGTTTAAGTATGTCTTCTACCGATAACCCAAATAGTATGTTATACTTTACACAAATCGATTTTACTTTATTTATTTAGCTAGAAACGGTGCAATTTTAATAAATACTAGAATTATGTATTCAGTAGTAAAAATTATGCTGTTCGCTTTAATTTACAGACACAAGAAAATCAAAATGCCGAGCAAAATTTAGGCCCCAATCCACCTTATGGTGCGATAAAGAATTGAGGGCTTTGGTGCATTATGTCGCTCTGTATTATCAACCAGATATACAAAAAGAGGAAAAGCCTTGGCCCGCAATGAAAGACAGAACGTTCTGGGGAAAATGCGCAATTAGTATTGCCGAGTCAACTAGTCTTCCCAAAAGATCAGGTACCGTATGAAAATATATATATGAAACTCATCAATCTGAAATGAAAAAGATGCCTATATTTAAATGTATTTAAATAATTAAAAGCAAATCAGAACGAAGGTGAATAATAAAATTTTAATGACAAATAATAAATTCAATAATTATCATCAACAGCAAATGCATGCAGATCAACGAAAGTAATAAAGAAATTAAGTAAGCAATATGGAACAGTTGATGCTGCTAAAGATGCTATTGGCATCACATATTTCAGTGATGCAGGAGCCTTGTTGACCCCAAATCCCAAGAAGCAAGATGGAGTTGGTACACTTCCCAATTCTTTCCCTAATGTTATGGAAAACATTATTTGTCAATTTGAGAAACTATCAAATTCACAGTGTTTGCAACTAATTTCTCAAATGTTTGTTTACTCCTGATTTTCTCAAACTTTGTGTAAATGCAATGAATAACTTATACCAATCTGGCAATGTCAACACTATTTATCATCTTACTAAGTCTTGCTAAGTGCTTTGGAGAGATCACAGGCTTACCATCCGAAGTATCTGTGGTTTCGGATGTGTGGGCTCCCTGTGGTCTCTTATGGCGTTCGCCTGTTATGTGGTCTTATGATGAAGAGAGTGAAAATGGAAAGAAAGATGCAGAAGATAAATCAATCCTACAGAAACCTAAAACCAAAATCTTCATGGAAGCCTGTAGTTTCAATGACGATGAGGATGACAAGAGTGAAAATGGAATGAAAGACCCAGAAGATAAAACTATCCTACAAAAACCTAAAACTGACATCATCATGGAAGCCACTTTCAACATGTTTGGAACAGGATGTTTTCCAAAGGTATCTGACAATTGCAATAATTCCAATTCTACAGTACAACCCACAAAGCTGTGTCCACACTTTGGTCTGATTTGTCACCAAAAGAGGTTTCCCAGGTATTTGATGTAATATATAGTCTTTCTTGTTTCATATTATTCATAATTGTTTTATTCACTTAGTTTTTCTCATGTTTTTTATTGTATGTATGAAATAAGATAGATACGTCATATTTTTTAGATATCTTATTTCCACTTCTGAATTTTTCCCATGGCTTGTAAACTCAACGAGGCTTTGCAAAATTCATTTTAATAAAAGTTGTTAATATCTTTTTTTGTCATTATTACTATTACTAATCACTATATATAGGTACAAGAAAATGACTTTTCAGTTTTGGATGTAGCAAAACAATTTGACATATGTCCAGTTCCTCCCAAGAAAACACCAAAAAAGAAAAACCCTATGACAGTAAGTTACATAGAATATTAGCCTATAAGAGTATTTTAGAGTGATAGTGTAATAGTAGTGAAATGACAACAATTGAACACAATGGAATTAGGGTCTGCTGATTCGTATTAGGCTGGTATGTATTTCATTGGTTAATTAAAAAAACACTCTCTAATATATATACTGATCTAATATTTAAAATCAAATCAAATAGTTAATTACAAGAAAAGAGTTCAATCAAGACTAAAAGCAAATGTTTCTTTAAAGAAACAACAAAGACAAATATTAATTAAAGTTTGTTAGTTGTAGCTGTTTGGTGAATCAACACAGTATAGAATTCACATCATAATCTCTTTTCAGCTTTGCAAATGTCTTTTGTCATTTTGCCATTTTTCCATCTCTTTCAAATTAATGACAAGTGTATACAATAACATCCATTAATATAATTACAGGCAATATGGTAAATGTTGCTGCTCCAAGTGCCAGAAGTGTTCGCCGTCATATTGAACACAGTGGAATACCTAACGGAACAGAAATACAGGTTATTTCATGTATAATTCATATAGAAAATTCATGTATTACTTATATATTATAAAAGTTAGAGTTGTTCAAAATAATATTTTTGTGAGTCAAGCAACAATGCAAATACAGCACTAACTGGTCAACATAAACAAAGTGTGCCAGATTGTGAAAGACTATTCTCACCTGCGATGGCCAGGTTAATAATAATATAATACTGTTCCTATTTTAACTTTTGTGTTTTTTAATATTTTCTTATGCAGGAGCCTTGTTGCCACTTACCAATATTGTTTATCAGCTGGCGTTATCATTTAAATTTATTACACCATACCAATAAAATAAAAATACTTTAAATTTACAGGTACATGAAAAGACATGGTCACAGAGAYGAAGAACAATTTGTATCCATTGTGAGCAATTGGCATAAAGCCACTGATGGTCATGGCCTTACAGAGCTTCAAAGACAAAATTACAACATGACAATGCTGCACTACATTTTACAGGACTGGGTTCCTTGGTATTGGTATCATTGTGACTATTCAACAATTGATGTAAATAGGTAATATCAAATATTGTGTTAAAATCCTCAGTTTTAACATATTTGTCACATTCTATTAAACAAATAATAACAATTGATACCTATTATATTGTTATTAAAGGCCACTGAAAGGGATCAGAGGATTTACAAGAGAAATAATTGTAGCTCTTGTTGCTAACATTGAAAGCCAGGGGAAGCGGAGAAAGGATTGCATAAAGTAAAGATCTCCCTCCAGAACATCCAAGAGCATCAACAACAGATGATGTGGAAGGTTTTATTGCAACCCTCCATCAAATGGTTGGAAGGGTTTTTGATCATAAAACCTTTCTCCAAAATTATGGAAAGATTACCAAGGAATTCACGAAGAGAGTAGACCCTGTTCTACCATTTCATTATTGGACAGGAGCCAACAATCGCTTTACCTGTGGCAAACTGAAATCCTTTAAAACTCCATCTGAGTCCGGAGAGGAAAGATTGGACAAAGTCAAAATATCAAGAAGATCAGATCCTGGAGTTTTTGTGTGTGGAAGGGCAAGGCTGCCTCAGAAGGGAAAGGTGACAGTTAGAGCAGAATTCCATTCGGCCGCTGAAAGACTTCCCCCTCCCCCACTTCATCAAGGATAATGTATTTCAGGTACTTAAACAATTATTTTTCTTTCTTTTTTGATAAAACATTTCATTGATTACAAAATGAAAATATATTGTATCAATGAACAATACAAATATAAATAATAGATAAGTACTGCTATGCACATAAATCTACTATGTTCAACCATTATTATAGATCTAAACATACAGTAAGAAACTATACACTACACTTGTAGGGTCTCTGTAAGGATTTAGTCAATCGAAGTCTTAAGTGAATAGAGCAATCAAAGGAATGACATGTGCACACTGACAACTTTGATTTAATTATAATTGATTTGCAACAAGTGTAGTAATTAGCGTACACCTCAACTTGCTCTAATCACATAAGGTTCCCATTGACCAATTCTCGTAATCAATAATTTTAAACAGTAACCAGCTCTTAACCAAGCTACTCTAAAATTTATATTTCCTACTTCGACTTTCACTATCTTATTTTCCCTTAGTAATGGGTGAATAGATCTTGTTAGTTTTGTTGAACTGGGGAGAGCGTAATGGCAGAATAGGTCACACGAATTTTACCGGTCCACAAAATTTTGAAAATTTTTGCACGAAAATGGCCAATCTTATTGCTCAGAATACAGGGAAAAGACGTGAAAGATCTTCAAAATTCATCAACAGAAGAAAACATATCTCCAGATCAGAAARAGATTAAATGTTTACTCGACAAAGGTATAGCAGAGGAAGACGAAGTTTTGACTGCTCTCAATATGGTGGAGCTGATTTGCACAGAGAAACTTGATATGATTATCGAAAAGCTCAGCAAGCTGGATTCTATCCAGGAATCTATAACTAAGATGGAAAAAACAATCTCAAATATCGAAGAGAGAACCACAAAACTGGAAGATTTCACAAAAGAAACTYGGAAAACCATCAAAACCATTAAAGAAACGGCAAAGAACAACACCAAGAGCATCAATAAGAAGATGACTGAGCTAGAGTCCTCATCAACACAATTGTCAAAAGGCCTGATCRATGTACAATCGAGAACAACCAGTGTTGAACAGTCGATAAAGAAACTACAAGAGAAAACCGTTGATCTGGAAAAAGGAATGAATTATTTAGGGGATCAAGATGATTCGGAACTACGGAACGATAAGTAAACAAGTATAACGTTAATTTAATTCAAATAATCGAAAGGAAAAAAAAAAACCTATAGAAATCCAACCACATTCGGTGTCCTAGTGCTCTTGCTCAGCTATTACAATTAACTTTAAAGCCTTTAATACAGACCTCAGAGGTTCGTCTTTTTGGAAATTCAATAATTCAATAATTGACAACAAAGATTTTGGTACCCAGATCAATTCCTATTTAAGTAACATGCACCAAGGAGAATCTTGAAAAGGAAAATATAACAGACCCACAATTAAGATGGGAACTTATAAAATACGAGATACACAAATTTTCAATGACTTTTTCAAAACAAATAGCTAAACGTCGCAAATCAGATTACGTTCAAATCGAGGAGAAAATTAAAGARATAGAAAAACAAAATGGATGGGAAAATGATGAAGAATTGATTAAAGAGCATAAAATTTTAAAAGAAAAATTAGAAGAAAAGTGTAATTACATTACAGAAGGTATAATTATTTGATCAAAAGCAAAATGGTACGAGGCAGGCGAAAAGAATACAAAATATTTTCTAACTTTAGAAAAACGTAATAAGTCCAAAACTCATATTAAAAAAATAATAGATAAAGAAAATAATAAAGAAATTACAAATTCTGAAAAGATCATGAAAACAATTAAAGATTACTATAGTACTTTATTTCTTTCTAAGTCGAACAAAACAGGAAGCCAATGTCGCGAATTTTATCGAAATACACAATCCCAACTTTATCGGATGAGGATAGAGATTCGTGTGAAAAAGAAATCACAATAGAAGAATGTTACAATGCTTTAAAGCAAATGGGACCTTCTAAAACACCAGGCAATGACGGTCTCACAAAAGAGTTTTATATGTTTTTATGGGACGAAATTAAAGAAGACATAATAATGTGTTTTAACCAAAAGTTTAAAGTTGGCTCTCTGTCTACTACGCAGAAACAAACAATTATAACATTACTTGAAAAACCAGGGAAAGATAATAGATTTATGGATGCATGGCATCCAATTAGTCTTATAAATGTGGATACGAAAATTTGCAGTAAAGTTTTAAGTAATCGTTTGATAAACACATTGAACTACAAATCAATTTTGCTGGTAACTCGGAGAGCCTTGCTCTATCCCTCTCTTTAATGAGTCCTTTGCAAACCTGACCGTCCGACATAAAATCCACTTTCAGAAAGCGAATTTCTAACACTGGAAGTTGAGGAACTTGCCATATGTTACGTGTCGATCTTCTATTGAAAGTATCTCGATTTCTTTATTATTTCCCTAAAAATGCACGAATTAATACGTGCACGGTATCAAAAAACCACAGGGGATCGCCCCAAAATAACTTAAGAGGAAATTTCATTAGGTATTCTTATCTCAAATCTGGACTAAAGACTTTTAATATCTTAAGTGAAAACAACGAAAGAAGTAACCGTACTTATTTTGGTAAAAAAAAAGGTTGTGATCGAAACGATCATGTAGTCAGAATAACATGTCTTTAAACAATACTAAGAAGTACGATTTTGTTACCAAATTTCTACAGGACATACTTTTTAGTATAAACTTAATTTCTAATAAACTTTAATAACAAAAAAACATATCAATAAATAGCATAAAATCAAGTGAATTTTGCACTGACCTTGTTTTTTTGTCCGCCATCTTTGTCTTTCCCTGTCTTTCCCTGTCTCGAAAACAAGGCTCCTGATTGGTCAATTTCTGTGTCCAGTCCCCGCTGGTTGACAGATAGACTTTATTATTATTTTTTTTAAAGACTACCTAAAAAAATACTCGATCGCGAGACGAAAGAAAACCATATTTAGCTTTTGCGTCACGATACTCCGAGGCCGTTCGTGATCGTGATTGGACATTCTTACATGATACGTCACACTCTTGGTGTACGACATTTTAATATTAAAATATAGTAGCATGTTATGAATTTTATCGCTGCACGTGAACGTTTTAGTACTTGAACCTATAAAGCAACGACTGTCTAAAGCAACTATGTTACACTCCGTCAGCAAATACGTAGGCTTTCTACTTCTACCTTTGATTTTTGCAGGTACCTCGTATTTTTTAAAATATTTATTTCTTTTCTGGGGATTTTTTTTTGTTTTGAATTGAAATATTATGCTTATGGGGAACTCGGAACATTTTTGCTCCAATGTACTTCTTTTTTTTTTGTTTTGTTTTGATTTTTCACGGCCTAGCTGGCACCCAGGGTATACTTCTTTGGAAAATCTTCTCGAATCATATCTTCCCTTGAATTTTTCTGATAATAGATAAACATATTTCCTTAAAAAAAGGTTCAAAAAAGAAATCAAAACTTCAAAGTAAACCTTGGATTACATTATGACTTATATGACATTACCCTAAATTATACAAAAAATTGGTCGACTGCTTACGATCACGTTTTTCTGAGTTTAGGGCAATCCTTCTCTGAGCTTTCAAACACAAAATGCATCGTAAATCTTTTTTCGGTGAAGATGAAAGTTAAGTTTGGTAAAGCGAGACAAATTTTGGTAAGATAAAAAAATTGCGTTCGCACGAGTATTAGGAAGCCGGTTGATGCACAGGTAGCCCAAGCTTGGTTTCTGTGGTGTCATGTTATAAGAAAATGTATGGGGATTCATCAAAAATTTCAATAAAATCATTGAAACGTGAAATAAAGCCTCGAAATTTTACCTGATCATTGAGAAATAGCACTTCTTTCGCTCTGTGTGGTTATTTTTTGAATTTAGCCCGTTTTAAGGATTTTTTTTACTGGTGGGGGTTTCGATTGCAATCAATGTTTACTAACATTTTTATTGTTTTTGGTCTGCAGAAAGCGTAGCCTATTCGCCAGACAAAAACGACCAAATCGTTAACCCTATGCCAGACTAAAATGATACCCTATCCCAGACAAATTGTCAAAAAATGATATCCTACCCCAGACCCAAAAGCCGAAAAGCCATACCCTATAGGGTGGCACATACCCGTATAGCAAATATAGGGGAGAGGGGAGTACCCCCCCCCCCCCCCCGGGCAGGTCATGTGGCCATGGTTATTTTGTCCAAAGATTCTTTTATGCTGGGCTGTATTTTTGTTGCTGTCATTGTCTTTTTTTTAAAATAGGAAAAATGACGTTTTTTTTACCATTTGTTTTTCAGTATGTGTAGCAGCAGGCACGGAAGTGTGTGGTCTAGTACAGGAGGCTAGTAAAAAAGTTTGTGTAGACTCAGGAGGAGTGGCTTCACTAAAGTGGGGTGTGACTCAGCCAGTTGACATGCTGCGTATGTGTGTGCAGTTAAAAGATCGAGAAAACTATGAAAATGGAGTGTGTCCACCGGGCTTCCAACCTTTTTTTGCACTTTCTGATACAGTATTGAAGCTTCTGGGGAAAGATGAACTTAAACCTGCCCTTGACCAATTCGCTTTTGTTGGAAATCTTTCCAATGGAAAGTTATGGTTCCACATCAATGTGACTGGTGCATTTGCTGGTAAATGGACTTTCTTGGCCCTAGTGAAGTTTCAAGGTGACCCTGTGGCAAAATGTCACAGAAACCTAACAAGCTATTACCTAGCAGTCGAAGGTAATGTAAAATGTGTTAACATTTAGACAGGGAGATGTGAGGGGTTATTTAGATTTAGATTTAAAAGCTTATAATGGTAAAATCAACCATCTTCATGGTCTAGGCCAAAGAAGCTGGAACCAAAATTTTCCATAGGTAACCCATCACAAATTTATACTTTTCCCTGGTCTCCCATCAAAAATATTGGTATTAAAGTTCGACCCCCCTAGCTAGCCAAAATCCTGGATACGCCCCTGGAGCATATATGTGCAATTATAACTTAGTGAAATGGGCTAGGATCGATTGACAAAGTTCTTTTAAAACAACTTGCCAATATCACTTTCAAAACAATATTATCAAGATATGAAATCTCATATAATTTTCCTAATAAAATAAGCTAAACCTACATGACTTAATTAAATTGAGCTTAAGGTGACTGCCTACTTTTGAACATTTGATTTGAGCCCAAAATGTGTGACTGTGTGCTCAAAAACTGTTGAATAATCTTCATGATTTTATTGAAGAACCATGCATATACAATGTTTAGAACTTCAAGAGTGCAAAACCCTCAAAATTCACATGGCACTCTATACTTTTTATAAGCTTATTCGAGAAAACTTCTAAAAATCTAGGCTATATCAAAAAAATTTATGATTTAATTTATCTAAAGCATGAAAAATTTGATTTTTGTAGGGATTCTTGTTCAACTTTATAATGAGAGTTTTTGAGAGCACTAAAAGGAGAACATTTGACAAATCAATGTATTATTTCTTTGTCTTTTTGTCAAAAATATTCACATATTATTGTAGAATGATTCATCAAATGGCATTCATGTACAATCATAGAGTCTGCAAAGAACTATTATCTTATGGATTATAATTTTTTTCTGATCTCTTCAAAAGTAGCCAGTCACCTTAAAGATAGTGATCTGCTGTTTCACAAAACTATCCCATAAAACCATTTCACACAACCATTTCCCATTGTTTTCCCTCTGCAAAACCCAACACACAAGATCAGCACAGAAATTGTACAGTTTCAGTGAACTTTTGATAGAAATAAAACCCAAAATTATTATTGCAGCCTCAAAACATATATCAAAGTTTTCATACTTTTGTGCATTAAGATACGAATTTGACAACTGGGTATCTTTGTGGACCACCAACCAAAACATCTGGACATTCCCCAACCAAGAAAAGTAAGGACATATATACTGTTATTTGATTAACCATTTTAGAGTTGAGGAATGGAATAATTTATAGTTTGCAGATTTTTCATTGCCACCAGAAATACAGTAATCAGCATATATATATATGCATGATCATGTGGCATCAATTATTTTTAAATGAGGTACTTTAGTGTGTTTCTGGATCTAAACATTCTGCAAGCCCTAACAAAACCATATTTGGAGTTTGGAATGACATTGTCAGTGTTTTATGTACAATTGCAGTGAACTTTAAATAAAACCCAAACTAATAATTATCATTAGTTGTAGCCTTAAATATATATCAAACTTTTCATACTTTTGTGCATTCAGATACAACTTTGACAACTGGGTATCCTCGTGGACCAACAACCAAAATGTCTGGACATTCCCCAACCAAGAAAAGTAAGGATGATGTTATTGTTTTAACCATTTTAGAGTTGAGTAACGAAAATGTTTTAAATAGTTTTGGAATTTTTTATTGCCTTCAAATCAAGAAATAATCATGATCATATATATATCATGTGGTATTAGTTTAACCCTTTGACTCCTGGGCAGTTTTTTAGTGTATTTCTGGATCTATATGTTCTGCAAGCCCTAACAAGACCCTGGGGGCAGGGTTAGACTGAGATACCTGGATGGCACTGTTACTGAGTCTCTAAGAATCTGCGCCAAAGTGAAAATAAGAAAATTTTAGAAGACAGGGATTGAGAGCCATTAATTAATTTACAGTGAAAGCATTGCTTAAAAAGTTTCCCTTGGGAAAATTTTGTTACTTAACGTATACTTGAACAATACTTAATGTGTATTTATTTGACTTAATGTGTATCTGAACAGGTATCTAACTTGTATTTTAACAACTTTGTTAAATCCACCTTTTATTTGATATGTATCTATACAGGGATTAAAATGTA
>NW_022258848.1:110677-129879 GCF_009602425.1 Actinia tenebrosa | reverse complement strand
CCCCCCAAACTCAATTAGCCCCCCCTAAAATTTTGGCTGGTTCCACCCTTGTGGACCCACTTTAATCAATGCTGGTGCTTTAATTTTTGTTCTCCTTTTATTTCTGAAATGTAAATTAGCGAGAAAAAAGGTTAGAGTTAGTTTTGATGTACATTTAGCCACCTCTTGGAAAATTGATAAAAAATGAATTTTTCGAAAGTTTTTTGTGTGGTTGCTTACAGGCGTCGTAAGAGTCAAAGTGTTCATCTAAGTTGCTTTTTGTACAAGAAATCTTGTTTCTTACTAGTAATTTTCAATTTTTTCTCGTTCTCACCCCTCACCATATATTTCCTTGACAGAAAATGTGTAGTTTAGAATAATGAATCTTGAGGCTTTTAGTTCTAGCGAATCGTCGTACCTTTTAGTACCTGCTTGCAGAGGTCTTTTTCTGCCCTCCGTTCAGGCTTGCCTGCAGCTCATCCCAAGGGGACGAAAAACAACCTCTGCTAGCAGGACAACCTTTTAGGATTCCAGACCTGCAATTTGGTACCTCTTAGGGTGTCACAAATCTAAAAGGACTACCAGAGAGTACGCCAGTACCTCTTAGGGTGTTTTTTTAAGGCAATAAAGATGCCTGAGATTATACACCGTTCTCATAATGGCTGACAAGTGCACAAAAACGAGGTCATCCAGTCATTAGTTCAATAAAATATATAACTAATATAAGATTTGCTATTATAGTTCTCTGTATCATTTTGGTACCAGTAAACCTGTTTACTTGCAGGTGTYCAAATGTAGAAATCAAATTGGTTCGAAAAGCACCTTTTTTTCATTATCAAGAACTGAAAATTAACTCAAAAATCRCATCTCGAACATGAACTTGAACTTGAAATGCTATTCATCTCTTGTCTCATTTTGAAACTACCACATTTGGGATTGGTGTTTGTTATAAAAGCCCTGATTGGTGCTTTCACGAATCAGTAGCAACCAATAGGACACCTGCACGTGATTGAGTGGACTGACGGCGGGTGGACACGACTTGCACGTGTAAAAGAAAACAGAAAAAAGGAAAAACCACCGAGAATTGACCTAAGACATAAATATCAACATGAAACTCATAATATTATTGTTGTTAGTGTGTTTGGCTGTTGTTTGCTTGGCCGATAAGGAAAATAAGAAAAATGAGAAGGGTAAAATCAAATTTGGAAAGAAAGTTGTCAAGGCAGCTTCCAAAGTGAAAGACGAAGAAGAAGATGGAAAAGTTGAAGTGGACACTGATGAAAAACCAACGGAAAAGAAAGAAAAGAAAGCAAAAGCACAAGAAGCAGATGAAAGCGATGAAACAGAAGAAGAGGGAGAGGAAGAAGAGGAGGAAGAAGAAGTTGACCCAAATGCCAAAATCGAAGTTGAAGACCTTTACGTACCAAAAGATTGCAAGAACAAAACCAAATCTGGAGACCAAGTAGTTGTCCATTATACAGGCTGGATGGATGATGGCTCACTATTTGATACGACTATCGACCAGAGAAAGAACTATCTCCCATTTGAGTTTATCCTCGGGAGTGGCGCCGTCATTAAAGGTTTCGAGCAGGCTCTTACAGGAATGTGTAGGTCACAAAGAAGAAAGGTTGTTATTCCACCATCACTGGCTTATGGCAAGAAAGGGACTCCTGATATACCAGGTATGGAAAAAAAATGTTTGTAAATATAGCAAGGAAATGTTATAATTTTACAGTGCTTTAGTTTATATTTTTGTTAATTTAGGTGTAGATTTTTTAACAGCTTTGAATCTAGAAGGAGTTTCGTAACTTTTGGATTCACTTATGAATGACGTAAAGATAAGCTTAGGATTTATTTCAGGAAATTTCATTCGATAAATCCACCGGGTTTTGTATAAACTACCTGGAAAAAAAGGATCTTTTAAAATACCTTTAAGTGACGACAATTAAAAGAAAAGTGAACTGTCCATTTTTAATTTTCTTAAATATTTCTTTACGACTTTGTCTTTAATTCAAACTATTAAAACTTCCCATTTAGTGCTTTTTCTTTAGCAGTGTGGGTTTTCATTAGCTTTTTCCTCTTTTATCTTTCTTGCTTTTATTTCTTTCATTCATGGAAAAAGCAAGTATTTTATTTTGTTATGATATATTTTACGAGTTCGCAAAGTGGGACATTTCCTATGACGTAGCTATATTAGACACGACTATAGATCTAACTGGCCTAGCCAATCAGGACATGAATTATATATTACTGAGAGACTATTAACAGATTTAGTGAATTATGACTGGGATCGATCGACTTCATTACCACTGTTACTCAATATTCCGGCCCTCGATCATATTCGTAGGCTATAGTGATATTAGTTAAAAATAGCTTTTTAGTGGCGATATAAATGTTATTACTTTTTTGCAATTTTTAACCGAGGTTTTTGGCTTTGGACCGAAGAAACAGTTCAAACTTTTACTAAAACCGTTCGCGGTATAAACTTGATGGACGGAAGCGAGGCCACAAGAAAACCTGTAGTAGACCTGCCACAAGTCGGACATTCTTATTTTTCCGAGAAAACGAGTGAAGCTTATTTTTGCGAGTGATGGAGGACTCTTAGAAAAGTTTAGGAAACTTGCCGGGTCTGTGTGGACGTCTCTAGGACACAGAAAAAATAACTTTAAACTTTTTTCCGCTTCAGTGAAAGCCGCTGTACATCTTGAATTATTATTTTTTAAACAAGTTTTACTACCTTTTTTTCTTATTTTTTCTTATTGATTTCTAAAGTCATCTATTTGCGCCTTGCATGTGCCTCTTGAAACCATGCTATTTGATCTCTCTTAGTTTGTTGCGCGTATATCATGAGTTGTACTTGCCATTTTGGTTGAGTTCAAAAACAAATTTTTCGCTGCTATGCGAACCAACATGGCGGCCATGTCTTCATATGAAAACTTGTTTTTTAGGTTATATGTGCGTTACCAATCCTGAGACCGTAAGGAAGGGAGGCGATCATTTCTTCTATCTATGTCATTTTATTAGCCCCGCCCAAGATTGCAATTGCAGATCAAATCCTGTGTTTTCCAGTAATATGAAAACCAGTAGTTATAGGTGCGTTTGCAAGAGAACACAAGAGAGAGTGAGATTCTAGCACGCTTGTATATCTAAATTTATTCAATAAAGTAATCTTTCTAGAGCATGTGGAAGTCCGTGAGAACAGTTTCAAGTTTAAAGCCAATCGACTAAGATACTTGCGCAAATTCGCTTTTTTCTACTGCTGCGCTAACTAGTGTTTGCACCAGTGTCACATCAACCACTTTTGACCTCTTGTGTTTTCTTACAGGAAACACCACCCTGACCTATGACCTTGAGCTACTTGACGTCCGCAAACCCGCGCCCCACCACGACATGTTCAGCTACATGGACAAAAATGGCGACGATAAATTGACACGTGAGGAAGTATCTAATTATATGCGTATCCAGGCCGAAGCTCGCTTTGCACCAGTCCACGACGAGCGCTGGCAACAAGAACATGAGAAGATGGTAGATAACGTCTTTGAGCAGGAAGATCTGGACGAGGATGGTATCATATCACATGAGGAGTTTAGTGGACCGAAGATTGCGAAAAGATCAAGCCATGATGAGTTCTAAAAACCACCTTTGTGGGTTGGCCTGAGGTTTGACCAATGAAAGTGCGAAAGATCAAAAGCAGAAATGGAATAGATAATTCCTTTTTTTTCTTTTTCTCCTTTAGTTATAATTTTCAAATGTAAATGTTTTTTGCGTTAAACATCTATCTTATTTATATTCATTTTAATATTTGATTTGATTTTCTTTCTTTTTTTCGGTAATTGTATTAATTAGGATAACAAAACACAAGATCCAAAGTACCTCTTGTTTTGGATTTCAACTTCATCGTGCCCCTCTCCCCTCCCCAATGCATACATTTCCATATAAAAATATCCTTACAAATTCTTTAGCTGTGATTAAGTCACAAAACTAAAGATATTATCCAAAACCATTTCCTAGTTCTTGATTCAAATGCTTAAATTTTTTTACACAATGTAAAGAAAAAAGTTTTGATTTTAAAAATAAAAAAATAATTGTTTCTAAAGAATAAAAATGTAAAAGGTTGAGGAGAAGTACAAATTAAAAACTGGGCGTTTGGCACGGGAAGAGGATTGGAGTGAAGGATTAAAGACAAGAGATAACATGGATGGGAAATACATGGGTGAAAAATCAAGGAATGAGTGAAATGTTGAAGTGCAGTGAATGGGTGGCGGGCAAGACAAGCCTGAGAAGCAAAGGAAAGAGGGATATCAATTGAAGTGATGACAAGCCAAGCCTTGGAGTGAAGGGAAGAGATCTAGAATGAAAGGATGAAAGAGTTTAGAAAGGGAAGAATTGGCAAAGCAAGGTCAGGAAAGAAATTGGGTTCTATTATTGAGAGAGAGAGGGATGTATTGGCTATCTGTAAGTCATGGGCCAAATAATAATTGTGTAAGCAAGGATAAAAGCAAGGACAATCATATTACGAATAACTGAGATAACCGGTGGAAAAAAGAATGAATGAAAAATAAACGAACAAATGAACCAACAATAAACAAAAATTGAAGCAAAGGGTAAACGAACAAGCATTTGAATGAAGCAAAGGACAAAGCAACAGATGGACAAAGGATCGAATGACTAAGGGAACAAAATTAATGAACTRATGAAAATTTGTAGATAAAAAGAAAGAGGGGAAAAATAAAATGACTTTAGCATAATTTACTTCTTTTAGAATACAATTCCAATAAAAACATTCTAATATTGAAGACAAATTTTACAACAAGGATTGTTGCTAATTTAGGAAGAACAATTCATATCTTCCTTTTCTAGCTTCTTGTCTCTGTCTTCTGTCTCTTCATCAATCGATTCTCTTGTTTCTAGTACTTGAGATCTGGATTCAGTCGGACATGATTTTGTAAAAGCCTTCATACATATTGGTGAGAAACATTTCATATCACAGTTCCATTCCCTAAAAAAATATTAAAAATAATCATAACAGTTTTGAATGTCAGTGGTTTCTGTATCTCGTTTACTGTAGCTGTCCTGCCCATTTTCTCTATTACTGCAGATATAAACTTTATGCATCTTTGTGCAACGACTTCCCATTTCAGACCACGTCATACCCTAGAGTATCATTTCTTTCTTTAACTGTCACACATGAGTATACACATGAACATGGAACTTTACAACTTAAACAAAGCATTTTATTCTCAAGTGAATGAAATGTGGTCTGAAATGGGAAAACGTTATCACCCAAACTGATAAGGCTTTCTGGGTGGATTAAAGAGAAGCTGAAGACCATTTGATATTACAATGGGGATCGCACTGCAGGTCTCTCATTTGATGACATGCAAGACCTCAACCCATTATACATAGGGGATAGATTGAAGTCCTTGTGTCATGTACAGCTATAACAGAGGATGGAACTTTATCATATGATGGGGAAAGTCTTAGATTGTTCCTGCCACATCAAAAGATAGTTAGAAATAAAAGCAAATAAAAACTTACTTGAACAGTTCAAAGTTTTTAGCAGATGTAAGGTCTGGTACCTCTGGCAATCAAAACAAATAAAAAAATCAAAGAAAAAACATAATGGAAATGGCCAAATGGAACAAATAGACAAAAAAGTATTGTAGATAAATGTAGACAGCTACTTACCAAGGCCTCCTGTATTAAAAAGCTCACTTTCAATGGAAATGATTGTCTTCATGTTGTCTTCCTTGGTGGCATATATTCTCCCCTGTCTGCCTTTTACTGCATTGTTTAGTTGCTCTATCTTTTGCAGCTCTGCATCAAAGCGTTGAAGGTATCTGGAAACAACATTTTGGAAAGGTACAGTATTCTTTATTCACCTTATGCAAAGATTGAGGAGCAGAGTCTTGATGTGGATCGACTAGTGACATGATAGGGAGCTAAACTGTTGCATGTTTTGTTTAGAATTTCAAAATCTAAGGGAAGGGGAGGCTTCCATACTACAGTAAATATTTACAACACACATTTCTATGCTGGCATGTTCATTTTTGAGAAGATACAATCTCTGGGCTGATCAAAGCACAGGTAACCCACAGAGCATATTTTGAAATTTGACTTRTGTTTTGCCAAGGGAGAAAAACAAGAGAACCAAGAAAGATTCCTTAAATCACCCAAGAAAATCAACTCACTGGCGATCCCAAGTCCAGAATTTAAAYCCAAGATCCCAAAGGTGAGAGGCAAGTTTACTGCTGCGATGTCACCCTTGATATGGCAAACACAAGCAGTGAAAAATGACTGATGAATAAAGATCAATGTCTACTTACTCTTCAATCAGTTCTCTTACTTCTTCTGCTGCATATCTCTGCTTTCTTTCGTCAATGTGCTCAAAAAACCACCGGCACTTTTCACCCACTGAAAGAGAGCAGAAGCAAAGAAAATAAGAGTACGGATGCATGTCAAATATTTCATAAGAGGTTTTGCACCGTCATGTGCCCACACCTATAATACAGGTTGGGCTGCCTGTGGGTAGATGGCAGAACAATAAAATCCCATTACTCTTGGGATTTGAATTCTTTCTCATGTAAAACTATTGTATTGTTCCTGCCATCTAACAACTGGCTGCCATCACGTGACAGTGCAAAACCTCTATTCCAAAAAGCAATATTATCTGAGAATATTTTGTTTTAAAGACCAAAGTATTTTGTTGAACAATTTAAATTCTTCAATAGCCTGTCATGTCATCGCAAACATATTTTTGTTTTTTAACAAAAGATTTAACATTATCATTGATTTTTTATCGCACCAAGATGGCCACCATGTTTTTGTCTTTTGACTCTGTTGAAAATGCTTGCAACCCATCAATACCTCTTGCTTCTAGAAGTTGACTTCTTTCTTCTTTTTTTCTGAATTTGAATAAATATATAAACAAGTCAAATAGATGTTAGAAGGAAATGTTAGAGGAAATGGACAAGTTTGAATGAATGAATGGATGGGAAAATGAATGAATATGTGAATAGTTAAAAATGGATGGATAGATGACTACTGAATGAATGACACAATGATTGGCAAATGAATAGAGGAACAAGTGAAGAAACAAACAAATAAATAAATAAATGAATTATTTATTATAATTAATTAATGAATGGATGAATAGATGATTGGACAGGCAGACAAGTTAAGGACCAATTGACTGACTAGGTAGTATATCAGTATATCCATGCATCAGCATCTCCAGTACTTACCTCTGTATCTTCTCTTTTCTGTGAGCTGCTCTTGCTAACTGAGAAGCTTTTCTAGACTGTGGATGAATGGCCTTTTTGGTATGGCTCCTGACTTTAAATGCCTTGGGCTGTAAGTATAAGAGAGTTTGATTCATTCAAAAGAAAGACTCAATCATCTCCTAACTGGCAGTTAGTTACCTGCTTCACCAGTAACAGATCCAGGAATTTGAGAAGGGGGGGAGGGTGACTATTATAAAGTTTATACCAGGAATTTGAGGAAAAGGGGGTGACTGTTACTAACAATATACTGAGAAATTTGAGCAAAAGGGGGGTCAATAGCCATCCCTATTACCACCCCTGGATCTGCTCCTGTTCACATGCTGGCATGATTATTGATGAGGACAATGAAAGTATAAACCCCCTCCCATAACAGATACTAGTGTATTAAGAGATACTGAAAACAAAAGGGTTAAAGCTTACATGTAACAAAAAAATAAATAAGCTAAGCTTATATGAAAATGTGATGAAATACAGTACAACCATTGATAATTTCTTATTGTTTCCGAGATCACACAACCTGTACATGTCTAGAGCATTTTTAACGTTGAAATCTAAAAGGATCTTACTTAAGCTGGAAGTCGATCTCCATTCTATTAATAAAACATAATCACAACAAACCCTTGACGTCAAAACTACAACAAATACGAAATATCATTACATCTACCTTGCTTTACTATAAAATAAGAAGGAAATATATGTAAGTGGAACTAGAATTATCCTAGATTTTCCGTATGAAATCTTAGGGGACAAGAATGACATTCAAAATATGTAGTAGGTCTTATTTTAATAGTATCAAGGAATGCTAGGTTCATCTCATAAAGACTCAAATTATTAATTAAGATTTCTATAATCTATTGAACACAAAATAGGTAAAATTTAGTATTTAAAGAAAGATAAGGAGTTGGAGAATAGTATTGCCTTTACAAAAATAGAGAAAAACTCACCATTTTGGTAAAAATTCTTTAAAAACACTGCCTTTTTTATCTTGTTATTGGAAATATTTTGACTTGAAGACTATCACGTGGTAAACTGAGCCCACGATATGAAGCATGCGCTGTGGGTCACGCAAACCAAAATGGCGGCCGGAGTGAGAAAGGTGTTACAAACTGCAAATCGTGTAAATAATACACTTTTACCCCAGTTTGAAAGCCTCAAGCAGCACAGACTTGGTAAGTCTGCGTATAATATTTATGTGGACTACAAGAATGTGTTCGTGGATTTTTTGAAAGGCATCAAAAAGAGGCCTTTAAAGTCAATGGTTCAGTTTGGATTGGTTGGTGTAGGGTATCTGGTATATCGTCACAATCCTGACGAGAATACATATTACGATACTGTTATGGAGAACAATTTAGCGCTCTTACAAATCAGTAATAGTATCAGAAGCCCGGAATCTGATAGCTATACACAGAGCATTCAAAAGCTTTATAATCAAGGCAGACTCCAGAGGCAGAGCTTTGGCATTTTCTCTTTAATGTTGCTCAAAGATTATGGTAAAGAATACGATGGATATGAAAAACATTGCTATTATACCAAGACCAGATGGGTGTATCTATGGAAACAAGTGATTGACATTGGAGTCTTGGGACATTGGTATTACCTTGAGAAATCAATGAATGATTTTGATATTAATTATGAAGAGTTAAAAGACTGCCCAGATGATGTTGAGGAGGGTAATGTCTGGGTAAAAAAGGTGTCGAAGATGAGTTTAAACCTGAAGGACTTTGTGGGGGATTTGTTGTTTTGCATGAAGCAAAGCATGACATCATCTGAAACATGATAGCTGTCCAATTTTTTGGTCGTCATTTCCAATTAGTTTCCGTGATAAAAAAGTAATCTAGACTGTTGTTAGATGCAAGATTATGGCTGTCATGCCTTTGCAAGACCTATTGCAACATTGGTGCAATTGTTAGAGTGGTCCATTTTTAGAGTGCATGGATGTGGCTGTACATTAATGTTTTCACAATTTCTGGTTTATTCCAAACCATTGAAAATACGGCCAGAATGCCAGAAAGCTGTTGAACATTTGGGGGTATTCCACTGTTTCTTCCCATCATGCATTGCATCATAGGTTTATTTTAAATAGTGTAGAGATAGAATAGTTGTCATTGTTGTATCATGTCTCATTTCATCCATATTTTCTCAGTATACACAGATGCACAAACGTTTGTGCCTGCTAGAAACAAGTGCCTTATAGGATATTCAATGGTATGCCATTAAAAATCATTGTATAATCAGTATATATCATCCACATGATTAAAGCTAGATTCGTCAGCAGGCATCTTTTTCTTATCTGGGTTTCCTGTTGAAGTTGTCTAGCAGACTATCCAAATGTGTATTTTATTTAAGATTATTCAGTTACTCAAAATTATTCTTTTCATGTAACATATCTAAATTTTGGACTATTGACTTTGTTATCTAAATTTGTCAAAATATTTCTAATATGTTTCATGTGTTTCTTCCCAAACATGTTCCATGTGGCAAGATAAAAAATCTATTTCTGGGTCAAAACGTATTTTTAATTTGATAAAAGAGCATCATAAATCCATAATCTTTAAAATTTTAAGTTTTAAACTGAAGATTTTGGGTCAGATTACAAAAGATTGAAACAAGAAACTAGCCATATGCAAGCATCAGTACATTATGTAGGTTAGGTTAAGGAAGGAGACCCTGGGAATAAAACCTTGATTTACATCCACTTAACCAAAGGATTATTTCTCATGGGAGAACCAGAATGAATGAAATAGGAAAACCATACACCAAAGGGGCTTGTTTTAGTATTATTCATACACACCACCATACCTCAGTTTGTGGATATCCTTGTCTATCTGTCAACTAAAATCTTGCTTGTCTTGCAGTTGTATTGAATGGTGGTGAATGTTTCCTTAACAGGAATGCTTTTCTAGTGATTCATAAGAGGTTTGCAAGCAAGTCTTAATATTCTTGAGAACAATTTGATTATTTATTTTTACTGTATCGGTGCAAGTTAATACGATCATCAAATGCTTGAGACAGGTTACCATAACAGTTAGAACATTTTGAAGATGCTCTTGGCACACAAGATAATCATCCAGAAAGGTTGATTTAATATCTTGTTGGATGACAAGACTAAAATAACATTGGGTCACTTGAAGCAAATTCAAACAATCACATTTGAAGAGTGTATTTGAAATTCTTCTGTGTAAATTAAGATTCCTAAATTTAAAGAATCTAGGATCCAAGATGCAACAACTTGGACTCTGAAACATGGAATCTAGAATCCAAGATGCAGAATCTGGAATCCAAGGTGTGGACCTGTAGAATCTGATATCTGAGTGATCCACAATACAAAATACAATGAAGGGAATCCAGACTGGAATCTGATATTTGAACGACAGAATCAAAGATGCATGAAAAACTAGAAAATCTAGAAAAACTAGATCCGAAATATTTTTTTCACACAACCTTACTAAAAGCTGCACCGTGATTTAATATTCTAACATTGTCTAGTTGTCAAGTGTTTTTGTAATCTTCAGGGTCATCACTTGTCAAGGTTCCTGATTGACTCAGGATAAATTAGTTTATATTATGGTGTTGTATTGTTTGTAGCAAAGGGATCCTCCATGTCTATATTTTGAGTTTATTTTTCACAAGTCCTTGCAAAGCTGCACCCCTTCCTTTAATCAATTGTGCTCTTTTTCTTCTAATTTTAAAAGACTTTCCTTCTCGAGTCTCTTTTTCAGTTTGTAGAATTTGCCTAAAAAGTTTTGGTCTCATTGCTGTAGATAAGTTAATAGAACTCCTCATTTCGATATATGGTGACTCGTTTAGCTAATTTACCAAGTTACTGTTATCAATGAAGTCCTTCTATTGAACAAATTCAATTTAAAGTCTAAACTAAATACAAGTACCTTGATAAAAGTGGGTATTCTTCAGCACTTGACCCTTGGATGCAYCACCCATAACATGTATATTCTGAATTCTTTCCAATGAAAAGCGCACTTGCACGATGACTTGCTAGCCTAGACCATACCAAACGGAAAAAGGTATCAGTCATAACTAGTTTAATTTTCACTGGGAAAACAGTGTATCACCGTCTGATTCAGAAGCAATTCAACATCACTACTTTCATCAATTTTCGTCATTACCAGCACCCGCTATATATTATTATGGAAAAAGCGCAAACTATCTGAAATATTGTCTTCAAACTACTTGAAAAGATTCTCATTTACAACTGAACGTTTCTATTTTGTCCTAGCTTACAGTTTTAAAGGTTTTTTGTTCTTTTACAACAGTCTTGTGGATCAGAGACTTCGGGGATGACTTGAGGACTGCATTTGAGAGACTAAGACATCATTATATTTCGTTAAACTTTTAAAACTTAAATATTTCGTGACATTTGATAGCATTTTAATAGTGTCAAGTGAACACACACGATGGCTACCTGCATGTAAGCAACCAAAACATGTGTGAAATCTGTTACCCTTGTCACACTTTGCCCTTGAAACTTTACTGACAAATCTTCAGGTCTGCGGTTTGATTGAAGGCTTGCAGACCACGTAGCCTGCGTGGCGCCTCTAGGGGGATTGAGGACGAGGGAAAAGGAAAGGGGGGAAGGGAGAAAGGAGGTAACTATTCTCCCCCCTTTCCCTTTCCCTTTTCCTTCGTTCCCAATCCCCCTAGAGAGCCGCTACGCAGGTTACAGACCACGTGATAGCAGCTTCTATGTGAGCCACCAAAACATCTGGCCCCAACGATAGACGTTATGACTGGTGTAAGATCCTCAGTTCCATTACACGGTAACAGAATCCAGTCATAAAAAGCTTACCCCCTGGACTTCAGTGGCAGTTAATGTTCCCCTCGATCCCTAAGCGATTGTGCAATGCTTCCAGAATAAGCTAAAGTAAACTAGAAACAAACTGGGTGGTCTTAAACGAAGCAATCATCGGCCATCAAAAGGACGTTAGTGGGGTGATCTCGGTTATTTTATATCCCATTTCGTTGTGTTTTTGATGACTGACCTTTGGAATTGCAAGCAAGGCAAGTCTGCCGGGATAAAGACTTCCTCAATAAACTTTATCATGCCAAGAGGCGCAGAGAGAAAAGATCTCAAAATTAACTAAGGGCAAAGAAAATGTTACAAACGGCCGCCTCATACCTTACCACCTTTCCTACCTTCAATTCACCAAGTAAGACAGTGCGAACGAAGTATACTCTTTGAAAATTTTTTTTTGATTCAAAGTATCTTTTGAGCGATGTTAGCTCAAGTGAAAATCTTTGCGTTTGCAAAATGAGATATGAACTGCGAATGGTATCTATAGCATTAATAGTTCCTGGAATTTATTTACTAATTAATTATAATTCAGGGTCTTAAATTTCTAACAAAACTTCTGACCGTGATCTCTTTGGCCTTCAAGTCGAGGTGCGCGTGCCATTATCTTCCTTACGCTTCCGGACCCCCACCAGCAATAATGCACGCGATACGAACTCTACTCGTGGTCATGCTATGTTCAGTCGATTCAACCAAATAACAACCCCCGGCCCTTCGTAATACATTAATTGACTTTCCAAGGTGAAAGGTTTCAAAGTTTTCGTAAAAAAAACAATTGTTATACATTTTTGTGGTATCTTCTTTACTCTTATCAAAAATTAAAGTTTTCATTTTTGCATTTACGCCAAGAAAAGCCTGTGTAACGGTAATGAAAAGGGTCTCCTTTCTTGTGCCTTTTTTCTTCTGAATTTGCGTCATTCAATTATTCCCACGAGCGCAATTCAACAAACCAAACTTTTCAAACGATTACATTGTGGATTCTGTTTTATGTCCTAATAAATACACTAGCTATACTATAGTTCACAGCGTGCACGTAGTGTTTTTGATGAGCCGCGATCGAATGGAAGTCAGGAGTGTTCTTAAAGTCATCACTATGCGCCTGAGGGTAACCAAGAGAAATTTCTGGAAAAGGTGATTAATATTTTCTCTTGACCAAAACTGCATGAAACAAAAGGTGAAAATGGAGAAAATGCAGGCGTTGTCAAGGCCAACATTAATTGTACAGTTTCAGCAACATGGGGTAGATATGTGGTGTAACTGTGGTAACAGATGAAACCCCGAGAATGAAGTAGCAGTAGGATGTTACCAAGACAGCACAAGTAATAGCAAAATATGTTGTTACTCAAAGTAAGGCGTTGCTATCACGATTGTTGCGTCAAAAGTACATTGACGTCAAATGATGTAAGTAGTATTGCCATGACCACACGATAGCTCTAAATGTAAGGTGTTGCTATGACAACTGCGAGTCCAAAAACAGAGTCATTCCTAAAACTAGCAGCAGCAAAATTATCTTGGTTCGAATCCCACAAGGCTTGCGTAGACATGAATATTCCCTCGTCTCTGACCGCTGCGATGTAAACCAGACAAGCCACTTTGGATGGCAGTCCCTCTGATTCCTTGATTGATTCTACTATAGTCTTGATGATTTTACTAATGCTTTTCCCAGTGCGGTCACAGGTCTCACGTTTGTAATCTACCATTGACAGCATGTGAGACCTTAGGACTTTTCCCATCAAATCTCTCAACCTAATGTCTTCTTCTTTGAAGCTGGCCTGTTCGGGTTCAACGCGCAGATCATTTTCTTTCAGATCCTGTACGCTTGGCGCTAACGAGTTGAAAGATACTTTTCTCACTCTCTCTTGGTTTGGTTCATCGCTCTCTGCTTTCAGACCCTCTGACTCCGATTCCACTATGGTGGAAGTCTTGAGTTTTTGAATCAAATTAGGATCTGTATTCCTGCGCTTTTTAGTTTCACTTTTATCTGACGAGCTTTGCTTTTGGAACATTGTCAAGGAGAGCTTCCTACTTGCTTTACTCTGACTGGAAGATTTTTTGGACTCTTTTTCGAACAAATCGGGTCTCATTTCAGCAACATTGATGGGAGCGCTTGGAAGGCCACTCGCTGTAAAAATGCTTAATGCTAAAGGCGACATTAACTTCGTTAAGGATGACCTTCTCTTTCTACGCTCACTTGAACTACGTTCTAACTGCTGATTTTCGGAATGCCCTGGGCTGGGGTTTGCAATACCGGAATTGAATGAAAATAAATTTGAAATCTTCTTGCTCTTTCGTCCACTTTTCCTACTATCTTCTTCTTCTGCCTCACTCGACGAAGGATAGCTAAAAGGTTCGGCAGTTTTCCATGGAGTCGGTGAAGAAGGTGGCTTAGGTATTGTAGCACTTGGCTCCTCATCAACCGGCTCCAAAGTCACAGTAACTGCGGAGCTACAAGTCGAGATCTCGGACACAATCGAGACGTTATCAATATCATCGACGTCAGTAGAGCCCGGCCTCTTCGTATCGTCGAGTAAAATACCTTTCAAAGAGTCATCTAAATCATTTATGTTTACTCCAACCAAATCCCGCAAGTCGAGTTCCAGTTCCCGAGGCTCGAAACCAGGACCCGAGAAAAATGTCATCATCGGTGAAGCTGTTTCCTTTCGAGTCATCTCCTTGCGCTGTACAGAGCTCTTTTTACCAGTAGGCCTAGCGATGGAGTGAAGAACGATTTTGATTTGGTTACTCCGACGCTTACTACTGCTGCTGCTAGGTCTGTTATAGTATACGCTCATTTTGAGGCCGGTGGACCAAGGTTAAATGCTCAGTCAATTGAAATCCAAGTACGTACAGCCAGTAATTACGAAACAAAGCTGCCAATGACTTGCTGTAGTATGAAGTTTAAAAGCTCTTCAATATTCTTTTATCTGACAGCTTTTTTTGACCCTATTAACAAGCTCTTGGAATTCTTATCAAGTTCTCCGGATTCCTCTGCTCATTGAAAAACAAAGCGAACACCACAGCGGCTTTCGTTTGGCTTCAATGCGTCTCAGTTGGATCTCTAGAAGGATTTTATCTTTCTTTCAATTTAAAAGTTTATCATATATCCACGAACAGTTATTTCTCTGATGGCCGACATGTGTAATTGAAATTCCAGCTGAGGGAATTTACGGATTAGGGATTTTTTTTCTCGCCGGAAAAATAAATTAAGCAACGAGATAGGAAATCGTTTGAATCGATTAGTATTGCTAACGACCTTTCGTTGAATTTTGCGAGCGGTAATAGTTCTAACTGTTAAAGAAATTACTGTTAAACCAGGGGTTAAGTTACAACAAAAAGAAAAATATGTCGTATATAGTGAATGACGGCTTTACGGTTTTGCTTTTAGTGAGTTCCAGCTTTGTTATTCGCTTTTCGGGTTCATAGTGTATCATTTCGGCGCAGGCTTTGTTCGGAATAAACTGTACTGCTAAAAAAAACGGAATCTTGTATATATAAATTAAATACCGATCTCATATTAAATGAAAACAAAGCTTTATAAATATGTCTTTGTACAAATATGACATATAAACAAAACATTATCAAATTATCGGCAATAATTAAGTTATCACCAATTAATTTATCAATTAAACAAAATATRTAATATATTGGCACTGCACTGTTCTTGTTCATGAGTTCGTTCATCGCGATAGACAAAGCACGCTATGTTTTTGTGTTCCATACGCCCTCAGGCCGATCGTGTTTATTATCTCTTGGGATATATCGTCACGCTGATAAGACCAAGAATCATCGTATATTTACTGTATAATTCACTCTATTTTTGATGACACGGTCGGCTTAACCTCTTATCAGATTAGCAGACTGAATATTACAAGTAGATCGTACTAAACACGGCAACATTGTTATTTGTTATTTTATTTTAATGTAGATTTTGTTGATAGTTTTCGCCTTGTGTACTATCGGTTTTTATAGTCTGTCATTGTTTCATTTATTTTCGTATAAAGAATGTTTTGCAACCTCCCCAGAATTTGTCAAACTTGAAAAACCATAGTGAGAATAATGCGTGAGTCGATCTGGCATATGGGAGGTATTCCAGCAGAGATCCGGAAAGGAAGCACACAAGGAGAACTATATAAGTGATATTCTGTTGCATGACTACATTCACATCAACCCTCTCTTAAAACGGACACCTTCTGAAACGACGAAGCCGGCTGGTGTCTGTAGTACAGTTGTGTCTGTACCTAGCATGTACGACAAAAGATGGTGTGTCATCTTCTTCTTACGTTGTCGTAGTCTTCTCTTTTTTTACTCTACCATGCAAGTATGTATCAGATATAAATAAGATCGAACAAAACCGGAAACAACGAGAAGAAGAATGCAGTCCCAATGTGCGTGCCCATGATCCCCTTTGCGCGTTGGGCATAAGAGTTTAAACTGCATGTTTTGATGGGAGGGGAGGGAACGCTGATTTGTCAAGACGAGTGGGGTAGGAAAAGCCAAGCCCGGTCTATTTATGAAACACAAGAGTGCGTACTGCCAAACGACTCTACCTAATGTATTTTCTCTATTAAGTTCCCAGCCTCTAATAAGCCCACACAACTAGGAAACGTTACGGTCCTTTTCCCTTGGCAGGCCTTTGGAAGACATGTCATCTGTCGAGATTATGAATAAATATAATCATGAATTTCAAAAGATCAGAAAAATTAATAAATCCCCCAACCTAAAAGCACTACTGAAAAAGAATATTATTCCCCGGGGGTCTTATCGTGCGGATACTCCAACCGGGTCCACTATGATAAATTAGTATCATTAACCAATCATATTGTGACATCTATTTCAATATTTTGAACCGGCCAATTAGATAGCACATCGATAAAATAAGAGCGTGAGAACGTGATAATCTGATTGGCTAACACTGTTATCAGTTCGATTTCTCTCTAGTTTGCTGTTATCTGATTGCTCAGTTTTGTTCAAAAGGTCCCGGTTAGTGTGTCCGCATAGTAATGGAGGACTGCATGAAATACGGTATTCAGACATAGCTACATCATGCGCTACGTAATATACGCCCTTCGCTTTACAAGCAATATGGGTGACATAAAGATGAATGTTTTAAATTTAATTTTAAATAATAAACTACTGAGTTTTATTAGAAAGTGCGATTCGTAGCCTCACAGATAACCTATGAGGTAATTGCTTAATCAAAAATTTTGCTCGTAGATTTGTGTCAAAATTAAAATAGACATGGCGGAACCAAATAATTCATCTAGAGAATCCGATGATCCCTTATCTTCAAACTTGAGTGTCCATAAGTTTATCAGATCTTTTTATCTAAGTTTGTGCTTTCTGTAATTTAGTGTTTTCAAATTTAGTAACAAAGTTAAATGATTCTTCACAACTTCTTACTCTTTACGCGCGTGCGTGGAGCTATTTCTTCGTTTGGCACTGATTAGGGGGAAAACGTTTATGCGCGATTCACGCGCCTTACTAAAGTTCAAAGAACTCTTCGTGGCACGAGGAATTTTAATTTCAAATTTTAGGGACACGTTGAAAAAGCTCACTGTAGATGAGCCGCATCAATAAACGAGAACGCGCAACGCTCCTTTAGGGTCTGTGCAAATGGATAGGGTGTTAAGACGAAAATATATATCACAGTGAGTGTATACATTTGCGTACCTGGGCAATATCATGTAAAAGGTTAGTTTAGCCTTAGGGTCTATATAGTCAATACTTATATACTTATGTAGATATCAATCAAGTGAGGCCATACACTACTGTATAATCTTCTTATTTGCCTTAGATCTCGACGGTCACCGTCATCATCAGAGGCTAAATTTACATACTAATTTTTAGGTTTGCGCAATAAGATAGACATACCAGCTCTTTAATTCTTAGAACTGTGGCAGCACTTCTGTTTAAATAGTGGTATGTGAACCCATATATGCACTGACACCTACTACCCCAACTACTCCATTAAACGTTGATGTATAACCAATCTAGCTGCATTGATTTCCGGCACTGTTAAGTAAGCGCAGACGTACCAACCGTCCTATATACTATCTAGACGCTCTCTCCATTTCTCGGATGACATTTTTGTGGACATTTTAGCATGATTCTTAAAATAAATGCGCGCCTGTTTTATATCTGATGTGATTACGAAACTGATAAGTTTGTTYGCATTCAGTAAGGGTAATTATTTGCTTCTTGTCAGATCGATATCTTGTTCTTTAAGGAGTTGATAGCATGCGTGATTGAGCTTGACATTTGCCATGAGAACGACCTCATCTCAGAATGCAGACACGCAATGAAAAGTGCACATAATCATTGATTAAAACTAAGCAGTAAACTTCTTAGTTTCACTTAATACAATAACAAAGGATGGTTACAGCGTCAATAGCCACAGGTATACGTATGGAAATAAAGTTGAGGGGAGGGGTACCTAAGGAGGCATCTGCGCGCATGCTTGGACTAAAAAACTGAGTACGTTATAGGTTTTGCGTGATCCTCGAAACGGTTTATTGTCTCGCAACAAAAATCTTTTACACGTCCGCGTGAAAGATAATGTCAAAGGTTTAGCGACACTCGCGAACTTTTGAATGATGCGCAAAGTATTTTAACATCATCTTTTAACATCAGGAAGTAGGGGGTCATATCCATAATCAGTTATATGAATTGTCATTCTAGATGGTACTAACCTATCATATCGCTTGAAAGGACAAAGCACATATGAATTGTCCTTCTAGATGGTTTTAACCTTTATCATCATACCGCTTGAAAGGGCACAGCTAATTCTCACATATAAATTGTTCTTCTAGATAGTACTGACCTATATCATAATACCAGTTGAAAGGACAAAGCCTAAAATTTCTTAACTCAAACGTTTTCTAGTCGATTTTAAATATTCCATTTGTCTAAAGAAACTTTATCAAGCGATTTTACTCTGCTTTAGTAGATTTCAATTTGACGTGTTTGTCCGTTCCTAGGCACAACTACGAACCTCCCTCTTCGTGGTAATTTTTGCGATTAAAAAGATGTTGCCAAATTGCTGAAAATGAAATGCAATAATTTTTTTTTATTTGTATACGATGGGGTTCGAACCAATCCATAAAAATTAAAAAACAAAAAAACAAAACAAAAAA
>NW_022258848.1:87526-107561 GCF_009602425.1 Actinia tenebrosa | reverse complement strand
AAACACATGTGATGTTGAGTCCAGGAATCAAACCCAGGGGAGAGAGACCTAGCAAACACATGTGATGTTGAGTCCAGGAAACAATCAAACCCAAGGGAGAGAGACCTAGCAAATACATTTGATGTTGAGTCCAGGAATCAAACCCAAGGGAGAGAAACCTTGCAAACACATGTGATGTTGAGTCCAGGAATTAAACCCAAGGGAGAGAGACCTAATAAACACACATGATGTTAAGTCCAGCAAACAATCAAACCCAAGACCCCAGAGGTGTGTGGCAAGTGCACTATAGCTAGCTAGGTCACCCTTGATTCCTGAATGGGGGGATGTCTGATAATTAATTACGCCTGAGTCTGATTAATATAGGCTGTCAGTATCCACTGAGGTACAGCCTAGCACTGTTTGTCTTATACCCAATAAGACAGAGATCTAGTGTTAAAAGAATGTACCTTCAATTAGTAAAAGTGTACTCAGGTTTGGAAGGCAACCGGACTACAAGTAGTTCAATTTTGAGATTAAAAGAAAAATTGAAAAGGAGATGTTATAAATGCATTACAATAATTATTGTTGGTAGTTTTTGTGTCATACAAAGTCATTCTTTGGATTTTGAAAGGTATAATTTTTTTCTTAGTGAAAGTCTCATTTTTGTTGTTTTTTGTTTCAGTCCTGCTGTAGTGCAGATTCTAAAGGATTATGTTATCAAAGAAATTGTTGTGGGTCCCCAACATGTGGCCTTTTTACTTGAGGTGAGGCCTGCCATAGTACCAATCATGTTTCTGGGCAGCAAGATTTGGTAGTGTTTTAGCTTCTTTTAATCAAGTTTGCCATGGTCAAAGCGATTTTGATTCACAGAGGCCAAAAACCAAGAAGTCAAGGGTTTTATTACATTTTGAGATAATATGAGAAGATCATGAAGTAACTGGAGAGTTCTGGCAGAGTTTCATTAACTTTTGAAATAATAGGAGAAGATCATGGTAGTTTAAGTCTGATAATTTTGCCCAGTTACTGTAGCATTTTCCAATCTCCAAACCCTGGATATACTAACAATGTCAAATAATGTTGACAATACAATGACTGGTTTCCAATAACCTCTTAGATTTCCTTTGTGATCTCCCATCTCTGGGACTCACCTGTATCTCTGGGAATCCATGTTAAGTCTTCTCAAAACTCTTCATTAGTACATGTAATACTAATAGTAGATCAGTACTGTATATGTAAAATTAATTTTGTTGTTGTTGTTGGTTTAGGATGGACAGATTTGCAGGATTCCTTTTACCCTTCATGCAGATAAACTAGACTTTGGTACCAGAGAACCTCCACTGTAAGTTAATAAAATATATCTTAAAAATTGTAAATTAAAGACAACAGGTACAATAGTATCTGTAATGTATGTACATGGTGCATATATTATGTATATCTGTGAAAAAGTCAACGAACAAGAATGTACAAAAATGTACAGATCAGTGTAAAGTCAACTATCAAAAATGTACAAATTAGTGCAAAGTTTTGTGGGCCTATGGGCTAGAGTGCAAATCATATATCCATTAAATAGCACAAAAACTAAATAGCACTAAACACATCTACTTATTTTATTTTCCATCGCTTTATTGGTGATATTAATTTTTGTACTATTTCATGGATATATGGTTTGCACTCTACTGAGCTTACTAATTTGTGCAATTTCTTTCAAAGTTTTTCACGAATATTAGTATGCACTTTAGTAGGTTTGATATATTTGACAAGAGAGTTTCCATTCTCGTACCCAGACCCTTCTCAACAAAAAAATCGAAGGCTCTGATAACACACAAACCAGAAGAACCAGATTCTAGATCGTCAGATATGTGCATGCCCCACTCATTCTGACTTCTGGTATAAATTCAAACCCTTTTTTTCTTCTTCAATATGCAAAAAATTTAAACCAATCAAATTAACAGTTGATTTGTGTGTTACCAGAACCTTCGATTTTTCGTTAGAAAGCTGAGAAGCTGGCTTTGGGTACGAGAAGGGAGAGTTTCATGAATGAAAAAGTAGAAAGTACTTTCTACTTGAATGTGCAAGTTTTATAAGTTCCCATAAATCAATGTTGTTCTACTAGCTGGTTGTGAGACAAGTTTCACAAACCTCCTGTGTCATGTATTAAATCTGTTTTGTATTGGTTTTCATTTTTACAGTGAAGAGGAACCAGCTAGCCCTGCTGCTAGATCAACATCACAAGTTGTTCTTCATTCAGGTTAGAATATTCAATAATAGATTCAACTATCATAATCAACAACCCATAAACTACTATCTACTTTTATAAAACATCTGTAATAAATCTCACGTTCTGATTGGCTGGGAGCATGTTGTTTATGAGAGCACACAGCACATGTATGCACTTTCAGTTGTGTCATTTCTATCCAAAAAAAACGAAACACAGAATTGGCAGAACATGAGAGAAATGTAAGGCGAAGCACAACTTGTAGCAGAGTGCTTCTCAACACTTCACAAGGGTTCTTCCACTCCTCGGGTGCTTTATAACTTCACGTGGCACAAGTTTTTTATTTCTTTTATGAAATACAAATTAGAATAGCTCTTAATATTTAGGACATGAATGACGAAATAGAAAGTGCGGGCACATGCTGTGACCTCTGATAATGCACATACTCCCAAACATTAGAATGGGAGATTTATGAGAGTCATTTAGAGAGGTTTTGCACTAACACTTGACAGCAGCAATGTTAGATAGCTGAAACATTACAATCATTTTCCACGAGAAATAATTCAATTCCAAGGAGCAAAGGCATTAAATATCATTGTTCTGGCATCTAACCACAGGTAGCCCAAGCAGTATTATGGGCATGGGCATGTGATGGTATAAGTTTCTCACCCAAGCCAATAAGACCTACTAATAATATTAATGCGTGTATTTATTCTTCATCTCAACCAGTAGGTGGTTCTAGAGGTCAGGGTGATGGATCATGGGTGTTATCATCAGGAGAAGGGTTGAGTGGCCTGACTGGACATCCCGTCAGGTAATTGTGAATTTTTTTTCCACACAGATCAATAACTTTTTTTTCGTTTTTTTTTTCTTTTTTTCTTTTTAATGTTCAAACTATTGATCACTTATTGATAATATGCCAACTCAATCTCTGTTGGTTACTGAAACAAAAAGATTAATGTAGTAACACCAAACTACATAAAGTGAGTTGTTTCAACCTTTTTCAGCATTTGGTTTCAACCTTTATTACCAAGCTACCTGTGGTAATGCTTGATAAAAATAATTTCCACAGCTTTTTTCCCTTCTGAATAGCTATTTAACAGAATTGTGTTATGAAGAAATAGAAAATGCATACATGTGCTATGTGATGTTATAAATCATGCAGGAATTGGCAGAACACAAAAGAAGTGTTAGGAGTAAGCACAATATCTAGGGGATTTCTCAACRCTTTATGAAGTGCTTTGTAAATGCACACAGCACAACAAGCAAGTTTCTCATTTCTTTAATAAAAGACTAATTTGAGTAGCGGTTAATTTAGAAACAATCAAAGCTCTAAATAATACATATTTTATATCACATGTATACTATATTATTATGCCTAAAACTGCTGGTGTTTTTGGTGGGGTTCTTGTGGACCCAAACATCATGCTATTTTGAGTCTCAAACACAGCTTTAAAGCATCAATCACTTATACCTATTATTGCTATATCGTAGATGGGGGTCTGGTCACTCTGCAGTAGCCATGCGTGCTTCTAACCGTCCCTCCAGCCGTGGCTGTGGGCGTGTAGTCAGAAGAGGTGCTGGGCGTGGTGGAGGCAGTGGTTGGGTGCTAGGTTCAAGAGCTGTTGTACCTGCTTCTGCTGTTCCTGAAGAACTTGTTAGTCAGGTAATGAACATTTACAAGTCTAGTTGGAAATTTACATGTATGTACAACTAAAGCATGTTTGCGTGAAATCCCTCATCAGTATTCAACCTAAGAATTTCCCCCAATTCGTTTCAGGCCCAAGTTGTGTTACAGGGCAAGTCAAGAGCTGCCATTATCAGAGAACTCCAAAGAACTGTAAGTTGAGGTACATGTATTGTTAACAATACATGTACACATTTGACTGCAAAGAAAAATATAGATTAACCCTTTATGCCCAACAAGGAACCATGCTTACAAGCTGCCAAAATCCCAAGGGGTCTTAGCATTCAAAGAGTATTATTCAGTATGCCTTAGATTTTGCCTTATAATTTGTAAAACAAGCCGAGCTAGTATGCATTAGTAATATGGCTCTCACTTGGGAATTACAGTAGAGCCAGTTATTTATGGGAGCCATATGGCTCACTCTGGGCATAAAAGATTAAGATACATCTGCTGTAGCATCCATTAAGTACGAATTAACTATGCTTTTGTTTTAGAATTTGGATGTAAATTTAGCTGTCAACAATCTTCTAAGCCGAGATGAAGAAGAGGGAGATGACCAGGAAGAGAGTTCAGAGTACTTGCCTGGGGGTATGTTATTGTCTGTTGCTTTGTTACTGTTATTATTCATTATCATATGATTACCATTTTATCCCGGGGGGATACTCTTGCCCGTTTAGGGTAGGGATGTTCATACCCTGTTCCAGAGCCAGATCACTAAAAATCATACCCTGTTCCGGTATTGTGAAAATAGATACCCTGTTCCAGAGAGGAGAGAGCGTGATTTCATGTACTCTGTTCCAGAACGAGCGTGATTTTATATACCCTGTTCCAGAGTAGAATCACTGAAAACCATACCCTGTTTGGCGGCAAGTACCTGTATAGCGAATATAGGGGAGTACCCCCCTCCCCCCCGGGCGTTTTATCACCTCTGATGGGCCAGGAACGGAGCTATGATCCTCAACATGTGAACTTGTTGTGATACTTAAATTATGTGACATATATGTATTATCTGCAGAGAAATGTGCGGACTGTATGTTTAGCAAGTTCACTCCAGGTCATAACAGTACTATTTGTTTTGAAAGCAGAAAGAAGTCTTCATTTTTCTTATTTGTCTTTTACAGATGATTTGATGTCGATACTTGATGCAGGTGTTCACGTAGAAGACCCTTCTCTCATCATTGACCAAGAAGCTATTTTCCATGACGATATGTTCTACAGTCAACAGTACAGTAGTCTTCACAGACGCACACCCAGTGGAGGGCGTGGCAGCAGAACAACAGCAGCAGCAGCTGCAGACAGGGATGCACCAGCTGAGCGTGAGTTTGATCGTCCAAGAGAAAGAGAGTCCCTCAGTCGTGACCAGTTTGATCGATGGTGGGGCAATGTTCATTTATGTGGGGGTGAATCAGGGAGCAGTGGTCGACCAAGTAAAGCTTCTGCTCAAGAAAAGAATGTTACAACTGCAAGGAATCCTGCCTGTGATCCTGTGACTGTGCATGACCAACTCCAGTGGTGGCCATCAATGGTAATATGTGCATTTAGTGACAAAAAAAAAAAAAAGAAAAGAAAAATGGAAACACTGTGAAATCTTGCTGTATATGTTAACATGTCTGAGATCTGAAATGGGCAGTGTGAAAATAAAAGGAACATTTGTGCTTTTATGTTTCCTGGCTATAATACAAAAAAATCACATTTCTAACTCAAAGGTCATGCTTAATCTTCCAATCTAAAAGAAAACTAGGTTGTTTGGACATTAATATATCACAGTTTTAGAGTGCTACACAGACTCAGATTTCAGGTTTCAGATCTCCAACCCACATGGTTTTTTGACCTATAGTCCAGGGCCTGGTTGTACAAAGCCTGGATAGCGCTATCCAGCGGATAAATCTTATCCAGTGGATAAGTTTATTAGATAACAGCATTGACTTATCCACTGGATAAGGATTTATTCATCGGATAGCGCTATCCAGGCTTCGTACAACCGGGCCCAGACTGACAATCATTTATTACCTCTTCCAGGATGATCAGATGCCCAGATTTCTTCACATTGCATCCTTGTATTCAGAGATGGTTGCTATAGGAATAGATGGACGGCTTTACCAGTGGCGCTGGAGTGATCCTATGCCTTACGCTGGTGACTGTACCTCAGGGGGATCAACAGTTTTCCATCCACGTACAAGGTCTTTAGGTCTGGCAGATGAGAAAGTTGTTGCTATTTCAGCGTCTACTATAAGAGCATCTGCTTTGACTGAAACAGGAAAGGTATGCAATGATAACATGAAGATATTAGTTTTTAGAGCTACCTTGTAAATTCGAGAATAAATATAGTTTGTGATTGTATGTACAAGTATGTATATATGTATTTAAGGAATATAAAGCATGCGCACATGTCTCCGTACTGTAATATAAACATGCTGGCAGCTGTAGAGCAAGAGAGAAGTAAGCTTAGGAACATGAATCGTAGCTGATATAAACACTGTAGCCAGCCAATCAGGCCGAGTGTAAAATCTCAAATATTTAATAAATATAAATATGTATACCTTGCCCCAGCAGTATCCAGCTGTTAGGAAGACGACATATATAGTAGAACCTCTATTTGGTAGCTTTTCAAAGTCCAAAAAAAGATTTTTTACTGTAATTTTTAGTGACCATTGACAATTCTCTAAGGCAGCTGCTTAATAGAAGTTTTGTATTGTCAGGTTGCAAGCTGGATTGATGAGACACTGGCTTCTGTTGCTGGTAAACTTGAGCACACTGCACAGAATTTTAATGAAGTTACAACAGAGAAGATTACAGCCATTCACACCTGCTCCCTTTACACTTGTGCACAGACTGCTACAGGAGCTCTGCTTTGGTGGTAAGATTACAGAACAACTTGTCATAAAATGTTGTAAATTCAGATAGTGTTAACAACCGCTTCATTCCAGAGTCCTTAGCATTAGTTACTCCAGCTACTGTTGGTCATTCTGGATTTTTCACATAAGATTAAAGGGAAATAAGCAGCCTTATTATATGGCAAGGTAATTTCACGCGCTATGATTGGTCAATTTRCGGTCCATAACTTACGGTACGGACCGAAAAATGAAATGGTTCACTGAGTGTACGTACTTATGATCTTTTAAAGCATTCAAATCTTTATTAAAAAAATATATTTCTGGATGAAAATCGTCGGAAAACCTTCAATAAATAATTAAAGATAACTGAAAGTCACTGGCATTTAATGTAAAACTTATCAAACAAGTGACAACTCTTTCATRCAAGCGAAACTCTTTCGATCAAGGCTCTACACGGCACTAGTTGAGCGAAAAAACTAGAAAAACTAACTATGCTAAAGCTAAAACTATGTCAAACTATGAACTAAAGGGTGGTGAACAGCGGCTAATTCAGTAAATGAAATAAAGATAGGTTTACCGTAGAATTAACGTAAATTTGTTATTTCAGTGAGCTAACAACGTCCAGTTTGAACTTATCTGAATCGATCGGGTGAAGAAGTCAGTAGTTTCTTTCGTAAACGTTTTAAGCAGTTTTCTAGGCTCATCCGCTCTTGAAGTATCTCCATATTTCAGTAATATTTCACYCCCACTTGAATTTGAATGTATTTTTAGACAGGAGAGTTGGCAGTACCTTTTTTAATTGAGTCGAAAGTGTGCCTTCTTCATGACTTCAGCCATTGTACATATGGCGGCCTGCTTCAAACAGTCAAAACGTTGAAAATTGACGAAAACTATCCATGTTCAGCCAGCCGTAATTTTCCAAAGCTTCTCATTCATTTCTGGAGACAGTTTTTGAGGTTTTTTTTCTCAATAAAAGGCAGGAAAACAAGCGGAAGGCTGTAGTATTTTTCATCTTGGTTGTGAATATCTTGAAGTTTGAAGTACGACAGTTTTCTTCTCAATCTCATGTTGAGTTCTTGAGGTCTTCTTTTGATGCCTTTTTTGCTTTGCATTTATATGTTTTGCAAAATAAAGCCTCACTTTTGTTAACTAGTATTTCAAAAAACTTTAAACTTTAGCTAAATTCTTTCAAAGTAAACTAAAACTTCGCCTTTTGAGCGACTCAAACACTACATGACTTTTGGCACGTACAGGAAGCCCTTCCAATGCAGTTCTCGTTTGACATGCGCTGTAAACTTTACTTTTTGTTGCTTTGCCTCTTTTTGATCTCAATGCCTTGCCATATAATAAATATCTTATTAACCTCGTTTGCTCGGTCCGTACCGTAAGTTATGGATCCTCGTTTTTTCCACTTTTTTATGGCCCGCGCACTACGCGCTTGGGCCATAAGGCAGTGGAAAAAACTCGGTCCATAACTTACGGTACGGACCTCGCACTCGGTTAATGAGAGCTATAAATGTTGCAATGTTGTTTGTTGCATACCAAGGCCAAAATGAAGCAAGGAGAATGTGAATACCACCAGTAAGGTCACAACAATATAAATTTTGAAATTCCACTCCCAGTCCTGGAGAAACCATGAATGTTGTTGTTTAAATCTTTGATTGCACATTCTCATTCTCATGATTTTTTTGTTCAAGGGGAGTTTTACCTTTCCAACAAAGAAAAAAGCTGCTTGAGAAAGCAAGAGCACGTGCAAGAAGGAACAGGACAACTTTTACCAGCTGTATAGTACCAGGTGTACAGGTATGAACTGTTTGTTTGTAGTCTTGAAATATTAATGACTCAAGTCTAACCCTTTGACAAACCACCCAATAAAAATACCTTGTGATGTTCATCTATATTGCCATTGCTATAGCAACTTTGGTAAAGGATCTTTGCCCATCCCATCCTTCATTCTTCCCATAATAACATTTATTTTTCCGCTCTGGCCTGAAAAATCGTGCATTCTGATTGGCTGTTTGAGCGTGCGGTATTTTTGCTGCTAAACAACCAAACAAAATGATTACAAAAACAAGTAAAAAAAAATACTAAAAAGGATAAGTTATTTACCATCCTATAGTCGGTGCGGATAGGTAAAAACTGTATATTCAAGACCTCGGGCAGAGTTTTCCCCTATCCAGACCTTCTGGCYGGCAAATAACCGATATGTATTTTTGAGAAGAACAGCATTAACTAGTTATATATTATTCTTTTTGCTTTAGGTTTGTATGCGTAGCTGTCCACTCTACCATCCTGGATCCGTTGGTTTTAATATCTCTACTGGGGTCCCTCGTGTGGGGTACCTCATGGAATCGGCATGGAATCTTGAGGAAAAGTGTCGTTTTAGAGTGTCACCCCAACCTGGGGTACCAAGCGGGAGAACTGTTGAGGAGAGGTCGTCAAATGAGACTGATATGCCGACTATCTTGGGCCTAAGTAAGTGAAACTTAATGTACAAATAAAGTCAACAGAGGTCATTAAAGCGTATGTACTACATGTTTGTGTAACTGTATTTGTTCTCCCTTCTATCCAGAACGCAAGAAGGATTCACTACCAGAGACTATAGACAGATCCATAGAGGAGTGGGAACTCAAGAACGTGATATTTGTAGAAGACAAGCAAAACATTCCAGTGGGAAAAGTCTTGAAGGTGGGTGTCCTGTTTATTTCAAAAACAGTTGCTATCCCTAATTCCCCACCACGGGTGAAACCCCAAAAGCACAGCAGTGGTGCAGGTCAAGGGCGTTGAACTGAAAGCAATGAATAGGCACCTCTGATAGCCACTATACAGTCCATGAATAACCCCAGAGCAAGTTTGAGTTTTATAGGGTCGGTTTGAGAAGGAAAAAGGAACATTCCTTCTGACTTGACTCCTAGGAAATCATTTTGCTATCAAAATTAATCTTTGAAACTCTGGTCTAGTGTGCAGAGAATAAAGTTTAAGTGGGATTCTTTAACAGGAAATGAAAATTTCAAGGAAAATTTTTCTTAGGCATCCTCTTAGAAACCGTCTTTGTGAATAAATAGGAAAATCTGCCTGTCTTTTCTAATTTTGATTTTCATCTAATTAGAAAAGATCATTTAATTTAATTTTGTATGCAGGTTGATGGAGCATATGCCATTGTACGTTTTCCATACAAAAGTGGATCCACCCACCCAGCCATGCCCTCATCAGCTGAATCAGTAGATGAAGTACAACAGCTTCTACAAGATACTAGAATACTGCGTAAAGATGAGCTTCAGGTTAGTAGCTTGCTTGAGGTTATAAAATGTTAGAAAATGTGCATGCGTGCTGTTATAAAGCATGCGGGGATAGTTAAGGCGCGGGCACATGGTGCAATGTTGCTGAAGTAGGATAGTTTTCTACTTCAGCAACGTTGCGTGCAACAAATTGCGTCATGTGTCATGGCTCGCAACGTAAATTGCATGCTTTAGAACTTGAAAGAAGTGTTTGGAGAAGCGTGATGCGTAGCGGAGTTTTCTGCCAATCCCCAAATGCTTTATAACTTCACATGGCACAGTGAGCACAGTGAGTTTTATATTTCTTTTATAAAATACAAGGGTGCGTGTGTGATGTGTGCTCTAATAAAGCATGCGCTCCATATCAATAAGAATGCAAGATTTATAACAGCTATTTTAAAATTAACCTTAGTTGCCTCCAATCTTTACTTCCTTAGTTGGTGAAATCATCTGCTGCCAATAAGATTCCAGACTGTATACAGCGTACACCTAAATTACTGTCCATCCCTGTGGGATCTAAAGCTCTTTCAGTTGCTGTTAATTGTAAAGGTAGGTTGAAGCTTGGAAAACATAATGTGACCAAGAAGTACATTGAGAGAAGCACTGGCCTACCTTTGCTTTTAGTCAAACAATAATCTTGAATGTAAAGTAATTATGATCTTGTTTTGGATAATTCTAGGTGTTCACGTGTTATTAAAGTCTTCTAGTAGCGTCCGCTATGCTCTGTACAGTTTAGCGTCCAGTAAACCAGAAGCAGGTGGAACCATGCCGGCTGACTGCTCTACCTTCCTCAGCCAAACTGGATCTAGAGACATCAAACTGAGATCCACTGGATGCGTAAGTACTGCATTTGGAAACTTTGTCTGACGATGCCAACAAAAAGAAAATATCATGACTGTACATAAATGGCAATGATGTTATATGTTAGATAAACCACACATCTAATCAGCTAACTTTTACATGACATGACGAAAATCCCCCCTTTCTTCTACAGTCCCAGTCCCTAACCCCTCTGCTTGACCCATCTCCCCAGGCCCCTATTCTCCCAGGGCTGGCCTCAAGACCATAAATTTATATTTAGTTTTTTATATATCATTTTCTTTTTTGCTACAGGATTCACTACTCATGATGACAGACCCCAATGGGACACTGTTTCCCTTGTGTAGAAACTTTATTGGATCCATCAAGGACCCTACATGGATAGTAAGTGAAAATCATGGTGTTAGGGATTGGTGTTCATGTCTCTCCCATACCTGATATCAACTTAAGTGTACTGAAAAAGTTATACCCTGTTCTTCCAGGGTTTTGCAAAGATCAATTTTGAAATTTATCCAAATTCAGTGGAAAGAGAAAGAAGGCCACTGAATAAAACCATTGCTGAATCCCATTTATTTAACAATTGTTTGCCGAAGGAGAAGTGAATATCGGGGATTATTTACCGAGACACGAGTCTTTGAAAATAAATATTAGTTAAAATACACAGGTGAAAATCGCGTAATCACCTCCAGCGATAATCCAAAATGGTGGCCAGTCACGTTGTTGCTGTTACCGAAAAAAAATCTTTTATCTTCTTTTTTTTTTTTTCTTTTTGAAAGAATCACCTGCATATTTATRCTAAAATTTATTATCTATCCCATTTAATTACACATGTGGCAGTATATGGAAAATTTACTTGGAATGTGGTCTAGAACATTATTGGTGTCTCTTTCTTTCTAATATTTATGTGTTCAATTTTATTATAGGATATTCCACCACTTCAGTGTCTTGGTGTTGGTGTCACCTCACTTCGGCCAGGAACAGAGTGCAAGTCCAGGGCTATAGTTGTTGTCATGGCAATGGAGGTACAGTAACAATTCATCACCCCCAGTTTTTCCCAGTGTTGGATAAATGGGAGGTTCACTAGATGCACACATCCTCTTCCTTGCCTGAAGTAGAAGAAGAGCCCAATTATTGATCTGTTTTCTTGTATCTATTTCAGCCCCAGAAACTGATGTCTTATGTACTTGACTGTGATTATGAAGGGATTCAGAACTTTCTTGAATTAATGGGCAGTTCTGCAGGTACATACAGCTATCATTTGTACTTTTCCATCTATTTTCATGACTTTTTGTCACTTTTGGATCTTTTTTTTTTGCTATAACCCAGAAGGGCAGCTATTTAAGCTATTCAGGCAACACATTTTCTAGTGTTTTGACTTTTCTCAATCAAATTTGCATTGCTCAGAGTTATTGTTTGATTGACGAAAGCCAAAAAAAGTTTAGGAAATGTGAAAAAAGTTTTGAGCACTGTAAGCTCACTTGAATAATCAGAAAAAGTTTCTAAATATAGTGTGTTATTTTTTATTCATTTCTCTTTGGTGCAAGTTTATTATCATGTGCACATACCCAGTACATTATAGAAAGAATGGAATGCCTTAAGAATGAAAATGGCTGTCTGTTATTTAAACATATTCATCTTTCTACTTATAGTTTCCTCTGATTTGTGTTACGTTTAACATTTCAATTAAAATGTATGATTGATTCATCATCAGCCAGTACGAATAGCCTCCTAGACCTGGCCCTCAAAGAACGCTGTGATGGCAACCGCAACATCCTTCACGCATGTGTCTCCATGTGCTTCCCTACCTTGGCTCACGAACCAGGAGAAGCCACCAAGCCTTCCAGCTCTGGAGGTACTGGACCTGGTGTAGGCAGTAAGCTTGAGTCTTTCAAGGGGGTAGTAGATGCCTTGGCTGCAGCTGTAGCAGCTGCCTCTGCTGCTGTGCGTCAGAGTAGCAGCTTGGCTGCGGAATGCTGCTTAGCTGATTCTGTCAATGGTTTGTGAATAAATGTCTAGACTAGTGTCTTGTAATTCCTGTTTATTCCTGTTTATGACAGGTTTTAGAAGACCTGTCAAATGTCCGTCATGTGAGTAGCAGTGACTGGAAAATCACTGAGAAATTAAAGGGCAGATTCAGGATTCTTCAAATTGGGTTCAACACACTACATTATCATGATATTATAGAATGATTAGGGAGATACTGCCCCCTAGACCCCACCCTCTGGATTCTTGGACAATTAACTGGTACCGCATTATTTTTTGTTAATGACAGTCAAGTTTCAATAGTCTCATAAACCTTTCATATTGCCTTTCTATGACAGCTTTCTGATCAATACTGTCTTTTCTTATCCCTCCCCAATTTTATCAACCACAGATACTCCAGCAAGCTCAGCTCCTACTACGTCATCCCAAGGCACCAGCTCTACAAGCAGGATTGGTGTCCGTGAGATGATGCAAAGAGCAGTGTCAGCAGCAAGGTCAGCATCATCTACCTTAGCAGGTCTTGAGGCAGAGGAGGAGACAGCACCCATCCCGACTCTACACTGGCCTCCCGATCCACCAAATGAATCCCGCTCCTCTATACAAAGGGTTGTGCAATCATTAGAAAATAGTAGTGGTATGTCCTATGTATGTTATATGGTTTATCTAAACAATTTCAATTAATACATGTAATTGTGACGCGAGTGACATCAAACTCCATCTTTTCACTTATATTCAAACCTCATTACATTGAATGAGCCATTAAAGAAAAACTTTAATATTACTTTAAAAAACTCATTAATAATTTATGAAAGAAACAATAGAAATCATGACTGCGAAGAAGGTTTTATATCTAATATAGATTCGTCTTCATTTGCATAAACTTTAACTTGGATTTTCTCTATCAAACTTGGATCATTTCGTAAAGTATTCGGTACAATATGAGAGCTTAATTCATGAGTTTTTGAAGCCGTTTAATAAACTCACAGATTATGTTTTATCGGGTCTAAAACCACTCGGCTACGCCTAGTGTTTTATACCCGATAAAGCACTCCTGCTCGTTTATTAAACATTACCTAATAATCACTGCAAAATTCTTTTGATTGTTTTCAGAAGCAAATGAAGATGATCCATCTCCATTACCACCACCCACTACATCAGCAGCAGCACCACCACCCACAGATGAACCCCTTACCAAACAGGCCAAGGCTCTTAGATGTTTGAACTTGCTGTGTGGGAGTCCTGTGCTGCAGCCTTACTTAATGCAGCTCATGTCAGCAAAGTAAGTATTTTTTTCTTGTTCAATAAACACAAACCTAAACTTGTACTTGTTAGATCAGTAGCACTGTTTTCTCATTTGGGCCATGTACCATTTCCTCAAAGATTATCCCTATTGATATCAGCAATGCCGAAGGGGCAAATTCTGGCTAAATATTAACAAACAAATAATAAATAAATAAAGCTTGCAGATCCACTGACATGGCTTACGAAGAATCTTTTGAAAAATGACGCTTGGGTCTAAAACTGGGAAAGATTTCTCCATAATGAGTTGGTTCAGTTTGTCTACAATGACTTGTTATATCTTTACAGTAACAGTTCTTTTCCTGCCATAGATACACGATTTGGGAACTTGCTTGTGTCAAGTCCACACAAGGGGGTAGACCCTACTGTGTACATTGCACACCCAACACAATTGATTACCTCCATCCTATTTCTTTACAGTTTCTTCTACTTTGCTGACCGTGGCATCCTCGGGAACCCAGGGGTAAAATTATGTCGCTTGTTTCTCGCTACCAAAAGAAATTCTGGCAAAGAGAAACGGGTGACAGAATTTTACCCCTGGTTTCCTGAGGATGTTTCTGTGGCTACACAGTCGAGAAATATGTACTTATTGACTGTGGGAGGGCCGTACGGGAAAATATTTCGCTCGAGGTGATGCCGTACGGACCAAGCGCCATTTTCCCGAAGGCTTTTTTAAGAGCGCGCGCTCGGGCAGATACGGGTCATATGATAATGCCATTTATTTCTCCTTTTCTTAAATACAGGAATGCTAATGGCGATACTCCATTCATGGCAGCAGTTAAAGCCCGAGCGTACAAGGCTGGACTAAGTCTTTTTGCCACAGCCAAACTAGTATCCACCAATGAAAACGTCATATTTGATAGGAACGTTTTCATGTCCATGATCTGTCCACCTGACAGTCACGCCGATGCGTCTCCCTTACATGTGCTCTGCTGTAACGACACGTGCTCCTTCACGTGGACAGGGACGGAGCATATTAATCAAGATATTTTTGAGTGCCGTACTTGTGGACTGACGGGATCCCTGTGTTGTTGTACTGAATGTGCCAGGGTTTGTCACCGAGGACATGACTGCAAGTATGTAAACATTTTATTTTTATTTTATTTGTGTTCATTTGTGTTGTAGTGTCCAAAACGTTTTTTAGCTTGTGCTTCTCGTTACTCCAGCATTTCGGACCCCTGTTCTTCTTTTTGGATCACATTCATACTAATGTACCAACTTGAACTCTCTGCCAATAAAAAAGGAAAAATAATACTCAAGGAATGACATATGGTCGGAAAGGACAATGGGAAAGGCACAAGCTAAAAGTTCTACTGTAAAAATTGATATTTCTCAACCCTTTTTTGAGATTGTCTTATTCTTCTCGTTTTATTTTGTCTAAAAAAAGATGTAGTAAAACGAGATAACCAGCCATATTATTTTTGTTTCATGTTAACTCAATCTATTCTGTGCATTTTTTTACCAGGCTCAAAAGAACTTCACCAACGGCCTACTGTGACTGCTGGGAAAAATGCAAGTGCAAAGCTTTGATCCCAGGCTCTCAGATCGCAAGAGGACAGCTATTAACCAAGTTAATCAGCGAAACAGACCTGGTTACCAAACCCAACGCCAGAGGCGAGCACCTTCTGCTCTTCCTGTCCCAGATGGTAGCCAGGCAGGCCGTAGAACAATGCCAACACCGTCCTCATCGATCATCAGATTCCCGCTCCAAAGCCAAGGCCAAGAGCTTAGGTGCTACTGCCACGCCCTTACCAGAACATGACTTGGAGCCACCGAGATTTGCGCGCAAAGCATTGGAGCAGATTATGCAGGATTGGAGGGCAGTTAAGGCTATGGTGATGGATGGGTGTAAACCCATGGACTCAAGGTAATGTCTATAGTAATGTCTTGGGGGTTCATTTTGGTAGTGGCAGTGATCTGAGGCTCCTGCAACCAACCTTATCATAGCAAATCTAATAAATAAGCATTGGGAGATTTCCTTGTGGGAGGGGGAATGGCTATTTCCTAGAAAGCGACAAAATAGCTTTGTCGAGCTTCCTCTTCTTTAAATTATTATCCATCCAGAGAACTGGGTTGATTCTGCATTGCACTTCATTGTGGGGCTGTTTTAGGGGACGAACTAACCGCCATCTTGGAAATATGTTCTCTAAAACAGACCCACAATTCACTGTAATACCAACTCGACCCATTTTTTCCCTCGACTTAGGAACGGCTAATATGATACTCTTTATTTAATATAAACTCAAGCGATTGATTACTGAAATTGCCTTCTCTTATTCTGTCTTTGATAGGCGTGGTGGCCAGGAAATGCATATTGATTTCACCTCAGCAGCAATGTTGTCCAGTACAGAACAGGAAAAGTATCTGTCTGGTCAGGATTGTGCTGTACGTCTAGATGCTTTCACTCATTGCCTGATTGCCAAGTGTACCACCGAGGTGAGGATTACTAAAGGATGGAGAAGGGTTTCGTTTCTAAAGGAATAAAGACCCATATGCCGTAGCAAACTGGCAGGTCTCTCCCAAAATTGACGGGATGTTTTAGAGTTTTGATTCTTAAATATGCACGATTTCTCCATTAATCAACCCGAACCTTGCTTTTATAAAATACAATCTGCTTACATCCCGTTGAGGATGACGATGATGGTGGTAGGTGTGGGTGTGGTGATGATGATAATTGGGATAATGTTGAAAAGTTTTGATGAAGATCTATTATTTCTTTCTCAGGTACTTGACCACATTCTCGGCACTTTAGTCAATGCTGTCAAGAATTCATCCAATTCTCACGATTCAGAGGAAGCAACTGTTGCTAAGCGCTTCGTGCGCTCCGTTACTCGGGTATTCATCGTATTGGCGTCGGAAATGGCTCCAGCCACAGGCAAACGAAAGGCGTAAGTAACGGAATTTTTCACATACCTGCAAAAAGATCATTGAGGTCTTTTTTGTAAGCACATAATTTTGTTGGAACTGAGAAAACATAGGTAATACAAATTAGACGGAAACCCAAGTAATTTTGACAAGGGATAAAGTTTTTAAGGAATGACAGCACAACCTGAACCGAGAGACGGGAGCGAGGCCTAAAGGTATAGGAAGAGAGAAAGGGGCAGAGGTTGGGGAGTTGAAATAGACTGCAAAGGAAAGGGAAGAAGCAGAGAAGGGGATGGGCTAAAGAATTTATCCGGAAGTTTTTTAATTCAGCAAAACCAGTTACAACGACCATTCAATCTTCGTCTTTCTAAATACTAGGATGTTATTGTTTCCAGGAGCTTTGTCCAACCACTCATCAAATGCCGTCGTGTATTTCAAGCCCTCAACATCCTCGCCATCCCTGAGCTGGTCCAGGCTGCTGACTCCCTACTCGCACCAGTCCGCCTCGGTGTCTGTCGTCCAGCCCAACCATTCTCTCTCGTCTCGTCAACACTCGTAGCCACCCAAGCTAGTGAAGAGATCTTTTCTGTAGAGCCGCTGCCTTTGAAATCTGCATCGTCAACTGAAGAGTCAAGTTCTAATGAAAGAGCCGCTGGTCACAGACATCGTGGACAGCGGCATCGAAGGCGCCAAGTACGCCAAGCTGGGAGTGATCAGCCACCCCACGGTGGTGGGGGTGGGGGAGCTACTGTGGCAGGAACTGGTGGTGTGGACACTGAAATGGTTGAGGTACGTATGAATGTATTACACTACTTATCGAAGAACGCAGGGTGTGGGGTGTAGATGAGTAGTTGTCTTTCTTCAGTAGGTTGTAAGTATATGAGGCAATAAATCGTGTCCCAGACGAGATCGTGGGTCTGAGATTGGGAACATGAACAAAAAAAAATCATCTTGTTGCTTGCATTAACTAATGACCCTACTTTTCCAGTCATGCCTAGTTCACCAGTTATCAGTCCTTTAAACAAATCGTATTTCTAAAAAAGACACTGAGATATTTCCTGACTAATATTGGTTTTTTGCTATCCTTTATCAAGGTTGTTGAGTGCGTAGACGTTGGATCTGAAATGCAAGAAGAACGCGAAGAGGCTGGTGACGAGGAACTCGAGAGTGGCGTCGCTGGTAACGAGTCAGACATGGACCTAGACCTCTTGGCCGAGAGTGAAAGCGATAGTGACGACAGCAACGTGGGGGAGGTAGAAAGTACAGTGAGGCGTATCCGAGTACCGGGGTCCATTATAGGCTCCGATAGTGCTAGTCTCGGCGATCAGGGAGAGTTCTGCTCAGAAGACGAATCGTCTACAGGAGAAGATGACGAGGAAGAAGAAGAGGAAGACGGCGATGAGAGGGAGAGGGATGAAAATGATGGCGCTCAAGTGGAGACAACGGAGAGCACCAGTCGTAATGCCTCAGGTACAATGCTTGCTGATCATAAAATTAAGAGCCAATATTTCGGTATCGGCGGAAAACATGTTACTCCAGATTGCTACTCGTTTCAGCCAGAACAAAACTGTGAAAACGTGATGTCTAGATTCAAACGCCACTTATGTTATAATATTTTGTTTCTCGCCCTTAGATGGTAATGAATAGTTTGAAGCGCTTGAAAATACTAAGCGCGTGCGCCTTGACTATGTAGGGTGTTCTTTTCTTTAAAAAATCAAATTTCAAATCAGAAGTTTCCGGTTACTCACGCAGGAATATTTTGCTCATCATTTGTATGTGTTGTAGGGATCGTCGAAATATAGCGATTTGAAAAATTATTGTTCTGCACTGACTAGGGACTGACTAGCCTCGTGTTCACTTGGAAACATAAAAGCGTTTTCACATGTATGAGAGGCTAGTCAGTCACTAGTCATTGCAGAACATAGTTATTCAAATTGCTCACCACATTTCGATTTGGTGTATAATAACGTTTTTATTTCATCCACAGCTGCAGATTCCCGCACCACCCCCCACGCGATGCAATGGGCCATACGAAATAACCAGCCTCGTAACACCACCACTACAGGTCTGGCTAGTGGCCATTCAGTGACTACCTCAGGGTTTATATACGTAGATTCATCTACTATAAGACGCAGTGCCGCGGGAAATGGAGCGGCAGCTAGTACTACCGCAAATGAGTTGAACAGCAGTAGTTCTAACGAACGTATGGGGAATGCTAGCAGTGCACTTGCTAGGGCTTTTGGTATTGTAGTCAGAGAGGTGAGCTATGATCTTCAAGTACATCATTGGCTTACCACGTCTGTTTTAAAATTTAAACCTATCTGGCTGATCAAGCTAGGAGTTTTGGGATTTTTTTGGACGGTACATTTTTGGTGTTTTATAGAGCTCTTGTCCTTGGGTGTAACCTATTTCCCATTTCAAATTCATGTGTCTTCTCATGCGCAACCATTAAATAAAGAAATGATACTCTAGGGAATGACACTGTGTCACAGTGAAATTGGGGAAACATGCCCAAGGTAAAGAGAGCAATACCTGATTGCAAACCACAAGTTCATCAAAATATCTCTAATTTAGAAACGGCTTTTTCTTTTGATTACCAGATAACAGATCTTCTGATCTTCGCTCACGATCCTTCATCACTACCAATCATCCCTTCCCTTACCCCACCCCCCACAACACTTCAAGACTGTTGCACCGTGGTGGACCGAGGACTACAGCCTTGCTGGGATTGGTTGGAGACAGTGATGGATTGCACGGAGTCGCAGTTACGGTTTGGTTTATCACTGTCATCTGCTACAGACTCTACCCACCCCTCCCATCCTCTGCACGAGACTCACCAGAAGGCGGCCAGTAGAGATAGACGAACACGTGAAGATGCTGCGTTACTGAGGTCTTGGGAGAATAAAAGGAGAAGGTGAATAAGATAAAAAATGATTGAGAGCTTTTGTTGTTTTGAATTTGTCTCTTCTCTTCTCTTCCTTATGTTCCTTTTTACTTCTTTCTTTCTTCCTTCCTTCATTGCTTCCTTCGTTCCTTCCTTCGTTCCCTCCTTGATTCCTTGCTTCCTTCGTTCCTT
>NW_022258848.1:77069-87373 GCF_009602425.1 Actinia tenebrosa | reverse complement strand
CTTCCTTGCTTCCTTGCTTCCTTGCTTCCTTGCTTTTCTCTTTCTTTCTTTCTCTCCCTTTGTCCTCTAGACTAACGATACTAAACATGAACAACAAAACATGATCTAGTTGTTATACTAACAATTATTTATAATCACTTGTTCCAGGAGGCATACCACAGCTAGTGTTGGTACACCAGACGTTGGTCGACAAGACTTTCTTCTCTACCTGCTATCGTTACTACGAGGACAGTGCAACGAGCACGGTGACACCCTACCCAAGCTAGACGTATCTTCCCTCCGCCATGTTGCTTATGTCATGGACGCTCTCATCTACTACTTACGTAACAACCCAAGGGCGGTATCCCACGCGAATAAATCCAGTATCGATACGACCAAACCTGCAGCCATAGTAGAAACGGTGAATGATGAGGAAGGGAGTGATGATATTGATGATGAAGATAGTAGTAGTTTACGCCGTGATGATGAATATGATGATGATACTGAACCAGTTGATGATGAGCCAATGCCGACACCAACCACGGGGACTCTGCATCAGTTCTTCGTACGTACCGACTCTACCACCGTGCTAGGCTGCGAACCTCCCGACCCCTTCCATGCCCCTATAGAAGAAGCCCTGCCTCTTGCCTGCCAGCCTCATCTACTTCACCCTAGTGCTCGTAGGGAGCAACTCTTCGGGACCGGATCGGAGAAGAATGCTTCTATGAAGGGGAAAGATAGTACACGAACTATGGCTTTGTCTAGACCTGATGTAACTTTAGCATCGGTAGAACAAGAGGAAGCTGCTGCTGAAACGCGGCCGCAGAAAGACCAAGAACATAAAGGTAAGGGAAAAGTGGCTTATTTAAAGTTTAAGGGAAGAGAGGATATTCGGAAAATCGTGCCAGGAGATTAAATATAATTCAGTATATGAAATCGCACGACTTCGAGTACAACTCGTAATTAGTAGACCCCTTGCAGCACGTCGGAATGCAGCTCAATTTGGGGAACATAACAATATGTTTGCTATTCTCAGGAGATTGAAAATCTTTTGTTTTGTCTTCAAAATTGAGCTGTTTTGAAATCACATCCGAGGGATTTTTAGGCACAAGTCTTGTTTAGGCAAGTGCAATTTAGGAGCTTTCAAAACATTATTTGTTGTACAAGAAGATCGTGGTGCTATTGCGCATTTATAGTACACTCAGAAAAATGGTATATTAAAAGTTATGCGTCACCGCCACCTTCCTCCCACACCTTTTTGATAGTAATTTTTTTAAAAAGAATTTTATTTTATTTTTCTATAGATAAAGAAGATGGCAGCCTTAATCTATCTGCACCCTCTTCAAGCCAGTCCCAGGCCTTATCCATACCTCGGCCATTCATAACGGGTGGTACACCAGCTAACTCGTTACTAGGTCGCTGGAGGCTTTGCGTGGAGTTGTTTGGCCGTTTGTTCCTTGAGGATGTTGGGGCTGAGCCGTCGTCTGTGTTGGGAGAACTGGGCCGATTTGACGTCAATGAGACGAAATTTAGAAGAGAAATGGAACGATTGCGGAACTCAGCTCAGAGAGATTTGACTATCGAGGTATATGAGTATACTTATTTATACGCTAGATTAAATGCGCATTACTAAATTCGTCCTGTGGGTGGGTGGGCCGTGTGCGATTGGGGCGGGAAGAGGGGTAGGAGTGGAGGCCCATATGGAATTGTCGGCGGTGTCTAAAGAACACTGTGTTGTTCAACTTTTCCTTGAAACGAAGGTTTTCTCTTGGTTCTCTTATTTTCTGCCCTGATAAAACATCAATTTGCAAGTTTCATTCCTGTGAAGATAATAATCGTCCAATATTTGTTATCAGGTCGAACGTGGTCGTACAACTATCATCCAGCAAGCAGTACGGCAGCTGAATACTCAGTTTAGTCGACGTGGTCCTAACTCTCGTCCAATGACAATACACCGTGTGAAGGTGTCATTCAAAGACGAACCAGGCGAGGGAAGCGGGGTGGCACGTAGCTTTTATACCGCATTGAGTGAAGCTTTGTTATCTGGGGAAAAACTACCAGCCATGGACATGAATAGAAGTGAGTATCGAAATAGTAAGTATTCAGTAAAGGACCTTTATTCATTTACAAAAAAAATTTGTCCACCTCTAAACTTCACTACTCTGTCCCTCAAACTCTCCCGCCCCATCTCAGTACCATTCACTATACCTCACCCTCTTTGTCTTTCTTTTCCAGCAATAGCTCAACGTCTTCGTCGCGCAACATATCGCTATAAACGTGACCGTGATCGTGATCGTGAAGCGCGTCGACGTCTGTCAACAGACGCTAGACCATTTCACTTTAGTGGCAACACAGAGGATAACGATGGGGATGGTGAATCCCTACCCTACCATAGACAATCTTTAGGGGAGCGACTCTATCCAAGAGTACATGCGTTGCAACCGGTAAGTTACTACTTAGAAGAGATTTTCACTCATTGCGCACTGACGCATGCGCGGTAAAGGTTATGCTTCTCGGTAATACCAATAATTTCGTTGCCAGATGATAATAATCTCATGATCGTAATCAAACTGATATTTTCGTTTTCTGTCCTGTGCTGTAGAATCTTGCAAGTAAGATCACGGGGATGTTACTGGAACTGTCTCCAGCACAACTCCTTCTGCTATTAGCCAGTGAAGATACGTTGAGACAACGTGTTGAAGATGCCGTGGATGTGCTGCTAAGCAACGGAAAGTAAGTGTTGCCTGCTCACTTTCTATTATTCTCTTAGGAATGTGTTCAAACTGAAAATACAAGAAAAGGAAAAAAGAAACACTAAGTTGTGGAATACCCTTGATTTTTTGGGGAATCAAGAGACGGTTCTCTCCTGTGGGGTCTTAAGTTCGATGACTCAGATTATATAGCATCACTAAGATATTTTTATCTATCGACAGGAAAGGATCAGCTAATAAAGATCAAGATGGCGAGACAGCAGGCAATTCCAGCCTGGATGGAGAAGAAAACAATGAGGATTTTACACCGTTATTCTATCAGCCTGGTAAGGTTGGTTACTATTCACCCAGACCAGGACTCTGGACTGAAGAACGACTCAACTGTTATAGAAACGTTGGAAGGTTAGTATGTACTAATGTCTTTTGGCTTGACTTTTGGGTCGAATTTGTTTTATTTTTTTCTTTAAGGACTTATGACTAGCGAAATAATTGGTTTCAGAGGCCATACCTACGGTTTTACAGATGTGGTTTTACAGAAAAGGCCATATATATTGTTAGCAAAACAAACTGGGGTAAAAATATCAAATTTTACTAACGAAGGCAAAAAAAAGAAAAATCACTAGGATTTGACTATTTGACTGTTTTACAGATATGGTTTTACAGAAAAGGCTATATATATATATATATATTGTTAGCAATAAAAACTCGGGCAAAAATTATCAAATTCTACTAACTAACTATCGAAGAAGAAAAAAACAAACTAGGATTTGACTACCGGTATTTGATTACCGTTAAGTTCGAAACCTGCGCGAGGTTTGAACATTCAGAACAATCACTTTGTTCGCCGGAAAAGGATTGGAAAATAAATGGAATGAAAAGATAAAGGCAGGAAGAAAATGATCAAATGAAAAACGAATGAATTGATAAGCGGATGGATGGATAAATCGATCGATGGAATGAATATTTTAATGAAAAATGAAATAAATGAATGAGAGAATAAGAGAATGAACGGAATGTTAATAATAATAATAATAAACTTTATTTCAAGAGGGGACATTTGACAGTGGGAACTTATAAACTCATGGCCCTCAAATACTAAATATTAATATATATTAAAAAAACACGAAAACTATAAGTATATAATAAAAATAGATGCCCCATCCCACCCAACAATACATTAAATCCCCAACTAATAATGAAACTCAAAGAAAAGAATAAGAAGAACACACTGACTAATGCCTATTGTTTTCTTGGATGTTTGCAGAATTGTTGGACTTTGTCTCCTCCACAATGAAGTGTGTCCCATGTCTTTCAACAGACACGTGATCAAATACATACTTGGACGTAGGGTATGTAAGAATTGTAGCGAATACAAAACTTTGAAATGATTTGATAGTAGCTCCAGGATTTCAGCTACCATTTGAAAGGGAGTGCCAAATGAGATTCGAATGTTGTTTTTTGGGGGGGAGGGGGGGGGGGAGGGCAACCTTGCAACTGTGTACACCTTTTAACTTTGGTGCAGTGTTTTCTTATTTTAAGACACGTGAACAGCCAGGTTTTTTTTCATTCCGCTCTTTTGACGCGCCAAGAGGGAAGATGGAAAGTTTGGAAAAAATTGACGCAAGCGTGGGGCTCCATAACACTTCCCCCTTTCTTTGCGTATTTGGGTTTATTAGTCTTAAACTATATTTTTTTAGATTCCTAGTAAAGAATCAGCTAAAATGCGACGTCGAAAATATAATACCTTCAGTATAACTGTATTTGACTCACATTTACCTCATTCCAGATTGGCTGGCATGACTTAGCATTTTTCGATTCCATGTTATACGAGAGTTTACGACAGCTTCTCGTAACAGCCGAAGCTCCAGATGCAGAAGAAAAGTTCCAATCCCTTGACTTGACCTTCACGATACAACTGACCCCAGAAGAAGGAGGCTCTGTTGTTGACCTGATGAAACTAGGCAGGAACGCAGCAGTGACGCCAAGCACTGTACAGGAATATGTTCGACTATATGCTGATTATAAGATGGTCACAAGTACCAAGAAAGCTTTGCAGGTATGGATGGATTGATGGCCTAAAAAATTCACGAGAGCTTAATTTTTAGGTGATTGCGAGGGAGTGGGGATAAGTTTGACCTTGCTACTTCACTCGCCCCCGCGCGACCAAGTTAGGGGAAAGAGTTAGGTTAGAAAAGAGAGACTGTAAGGAGAACAGTGTACTAACAGCGCGACATAGAATCGGAAGGTTCAGGTTTCGGTTTCCTTATGCGCACCAAGGAATATGAATGGGCACTGTAGTCAGAAGACATAGTGAAAAAAAACATGCTCATTACTGAAAAAAATTTTCCGTTAGTCCATCCTTTCCCTTCTGACTAAAGCAGAACGAACTTACACTCGGATCTTCTGATTCTCCTTTCCATTCTGGCACTCACTGAAGACTCCAAAACATGCAATTACTCAACCTTTTTCTCGCCCTGTTTCATTTAGTCATTCACTCTTAAAATTAAAGAATGATCCGGCTTTTACCTGTATGGATCAACAGGTAGCTATATAATTACACATAACGTATTTTTCATAAAGTACTGTAGTTAATTTTGACTATCTTTCTTGTGATATCCAGAGTATTCGTGATGGTGTACTGGATGTTATCCCATCATCATCACTCGATAACCTAACACCAGAGGACTTCAGGTTGTTATTGAATGGCTGTGGTGAGATCAGTGTACAACAGTTGATGAACTATACCTCATTTAACGATGAGACAGGGGGTAAGAGCACTCAACACACTTATTATGCTTATTCCAAGTGAATTAGACGTTTAGTTTTCTAGATAAAGAACCTTGTGTTTTCTATTATAGTTTCTTTCCAAACCGCACTAACTTGTCATACCTTATGTGCGCGTTGCTTAACTAGAGGTATTCCATATGTCGCCAGAGAAAAAGTTTCTCATTATGGTTTGTCTGTCTGTCACTTTGGAGCGACTTGTTTGCTTTGCTATATATCAAAATTGAGAAACAATTAAACAATATTCTTTCAAAGGTGCTGGTGCTGAAAAACTCTTGAAGTTCAAGAAGTGGTTCTGGTCGATAGTTGAGAAGATGAGCAACAGTGAACGACAAGATATGGTAAGCAAGTACTGGGTCAATAATGACAAAGACACTTATATATGAATGTATATGTCAACAAAAGTGATCAGAAAAATCGTACCCTTGCTAGACAAATACTAAAAACTGGATCACTTTTGACGTTTTAAAGTCTCAAGAGGGCTAAGCTTTTTTCTTTTTCTTTCTTTTTTTTTTGTTTTGTTTTTCTTTTTTTGTGTTTTTTTTTTTGTGTGTTTTTTTTTTTTGCAATTTACTATTGGATTGTCGCGCAATACATTTCTATCGTATTCCCTTCGCAGTATCATGAAAGTTAGATTGATGTTTATAACTTTTCCTTTTCTATTGCGCATGCGCACAGGTATATTTCTGGACATCCAGCCCCGCCCTTCCCGCCAGTGAAGAAGGATTTCAACCCAAGCCATCGGTCACAGTCAAACCTGCTCATGACCATCAATTGCCTACAGCCAACACGTGTATTTCTAGACTGTACATCCCACTGTATTCCTCTAGGGCTATCCTGAAGAGTAAACTACTGCTAGCTATCAAGACAAAGACCTTCGGCTTCGTTTAACAAAGAACCGAACTTTTCTGATTGCGCATGCGCATCCCAAGTCCATTTGCCAGACCTTTTATGTATCGCACACTAGCGATGTTTGATTTAATACTGAGGTCTAGCTTCTCTTTTGCGAATCGTAATGGTGTACTGAACGTTATTGAAATTACCAGAAAGAGCATTTCTTTCAACATGATCATGTTTCAGTTTCGAATCACATTATGGCACTCTCTCTAGTCCACAACTATCCTAAACTTGGATTTTGCCAGGGAAAYATTAGGTGAGAGTGTACCCATGATACTAGAGCCTCTCTTGGTATTGCTCTTTGCTATCAGATAAAATATCCCGGTTAAACCCAACTGGCTTTACTCTTCTTAAATGAGATTGTCTATCACCATGTCAAGACATTTCAAGCGAACATCCAAGTTGCAAGTCGTGAAGAGAAATGGTGTTTCATATTTTACCGTTCAATTCCAACCTCCATTTCCAGGCAATGTTTTAAAGTTATTTTGAAGTGACTGTGAGAAATTCTCTCAAAAACAGAGACGCAGAATGCAATCTTGTGCTGAGCATGCGTCCCTAATATCTGCTGACCACAAGGAATGTAGGCTCTAAGGACGAGATTGAACAGAATTCTGCAAGGGATGTTGTTCTATACGTATGTACAGTGCATCATGGAACTATAACATTCTGAATCCAATGGGCGAGAAATAACAGTGTTGAAATGCGATATATATAATTTCAAAGGAAATCTATCGTATTAGTATTTTTTTTTTCAAATTCCTGACACTTAGAGCTCAAAGTACCCAGGTAGTATCATTTTGTTTAATAGTTTTTCTGTTCTATCTACATCTCCATAAAGTTACTTAGATAGTTTATATAAAATTATAAGTATGAAAATTCAAGAAAAAACGCAAAACCTGTGAAAATTTGAATAAGTGGAGTAATGGGAAAAGAGAAAAATTAAAATATGTAAAAGAATTGACAATACTGTCTTCTGTTATAACCCGGTGGCAGATTACCAGAGTTAGTACGATTAAGTGTTTTGGCGCAAAAATTCCCGCCAAATCCACAGGTAGCACAAAAAATAGGATAATTTACGGAATTTACGGTGGGGGTAGGGGGGGGGGTGGGCATTGCTCACTACAGACCTGAATATCTCAAAACTCGGGCTGTAGAACTGCCTCGAAATTTTCTTTTTAATTTATTTGATTTATAAACCAATAATTTAAAATGTTTAAGATTTTAAAGAACAATTTAATATTTTTTTGGAGGAGGTGGATGTGCTAGTGACTTTTAAAAGGCTCATATATTATTTATACTAGTATTTTGACCATCCTCTGCAGCAAGGCCTGTTTTGTCCTGTTCTTGCTCAAATTCCACTGGTAGCGGGTTTTCATCTTTGGGTGTGTTCCATGACTGTTCTTCACCTTTAGCAAGAAGGACAAACCCAACTGTGCCGAGTACATAGATAATTGCTGTGATGTAAAGCACCTTTTGCCACTGACGACGAGTTGGCTAGAAAAAAATTAAATGTGATTTGTTTGTTTAGAAAACCACTCTCAGCTTTTGATTATTCCAAACTCCAATTATAAACCTCTTTAGCATGGGAATGTTTCCCCTTTTCAGACCACGTGTCATTCCCTGAAGCATTATTTCTTTGTTTAACGGTTGCGCATGAGAATTAGACACAAGAATATGGATACAACTCAAACAAAGAATATTATTCTGAAGAGAATGACACATGGTGCGAAATGGCAAACACCGAAAAAATGTCCCCTATTTGGGACCTCATTTTATTCCCTTGATTATTATGCTTTTGTTTACCAGTAAACTGCTTGAAACTGAGGACTACGGAGCACCTTAGAAGGGGCGTCGGTGGGTGTAGGGCTTGGGTTGAAAAAACAACTGCATAGGGAGAACCTACATAGTTCTCAGTTGATGTAATGTATTCAGAAAATATATTTGTATAATATTGTCGTTTGGATTCTATCGGTTGTATTAGGTGTGATTTATTATACATTACATCAACTGCTCGCTTCATGGGCTCTCCCAGCATGTACGACCTAAGAGTCGGCGCATGATTGCGAATTTAGCGCATAGACATGCTATAGCCCCTGTTCTCAACCCCAGTTTGAGAGAGAACTTGGTTTGTTTTGACAGCTCACTGTCCTTTGCAAATTTATGACTAGTCAATTACCTCGTTTTTAGTCAACCAACCAACGACAAACGGTGCAATAACTCCAGATGCTGATCCAATAGCATTGCCAATACCAGAGATAATCCCCACATAACGAGGTGCAATATCCATTTGATTAACACTATAGCCTGACTCGCAAAGTGCACTAAATCCCATTGAAGCTGATATCAATGCGACTGCCAGAACTTTGCCATCGCTTCCGATGTAACTTACAGATATAAGAAGGCAAGTGGGGACAAGAAATGCTGAAATAAATATGTGATATAGAAACGTCAATTTATGAAGATAACAAAAAAACACTACATGTACATGTACCTTAGTCTTAAAAAATAATATTATTAATTTATGTTGCTTTATTTTTCCATTTGTTGGTTTTCAGTCTTGATTTTAAAACGCTTCAAAACTGTGCAGATAAATGGGTTATTTCTGTGATTGACGTGGAAGCCAACAAAATGTTGTAAAGTTGAGTTCAGATAAAGCATGGATTATCAGTTTTTATAGTATCAAGATTTATTACTGAAAATTGGAGTTTATTCGAATTATCTAAAATACTTTCTTTGGCTTTTGAACGGGATTTTCGGACAGTCGTTTATTTAGTCGATTAAAAATTCATTGAGGATAAATAAATTATCTCTGTGATTGACGTTAAAGGTGCTGACACGCGGTGCATGCAACATTCGAATCGGGGTGACACACATTGCAACAAAATCCCGCAACATCGCTTGTGTCAGCCTGCTATGTTAAGATATTTGGTCAGCACTTATAAATTTGGTGCAAGCTGATTGGCTGGAAATTTCAAAATGTTGCAGGTAATATTGCAGCCATGTTCACACGATGAAATTTGTTGCGCGCAATGTTGCAAGATTAGAGCGCGATTCAACTTCAGATTTGTTGCATGTTACGTTGCGTGCAACAAGTTTCATGGGTAGACACGATGCAACAGTCCTGTTGCGTGCAATGTTGCACCGTGTGTCAGCACCTTAGAGCCACTAGAATGTTGCAAAGCTAAGTTCAGATAAATATACTTTTTCAACCTAGAAAATCCCAATCTGAAGTTAATTTCGTTCTAATTTTCAGAGTAAAAGTAAGCGAATTTAGGAGATTGGTTTTGGACCTCATCGACTAGGTTCAAAAGTCATGTGGGACTAATAAATCTCTATGATTGAACTGGTCAATAAAAAGTTGCTAAGCTGATATTTATTCATATGTAACCAAAGCATTAACACCTACCACCAGTGTTGAAGACTTTCCTTACATCGGCAATCTTACTACCAGTTGATATAAGCCAATCAGCCAACACTGATGCTATGATTTCAACTATCGTACAGCACAGGTATGGTATTGATGACAAAATACCATCCTTTAAGAAGGATAAAAATGTTAGTTTGAGCCCTTACATTTACATGAAGGTAAAGTGACTCTTGTGCTAGGGCCATATCTTTCTTTGGTGTCCCCTTGGAATGGAACAAATGATATCCCTAGGACCAGGGCCTACTCCATCTTCATGCAAACAACCTCTCTGGCCTAATATTTTAGCTGCAACATTTTTGTGCATACATTCAAAAGAAGCGCCTTTGCAATCCTTTCCCTCCCCGTCTCTTCCTGAGTACCCTTTTCCTTAATTCCAGAAATATCCCATTTAAATCTCAAGCGAGTTTTAATGGGATCCCGTTGCACACAAGCTCAATCCCGTTGCAAACAATCAAGCTCACATAACTGTGATAAATTGACTTATAAATTCGGCACTTTAAAGTGCA
>NW_022258848.1:50023-71922 GCF_009602425.1 Actinia tenebrosa | reverse complement strand
GGGGGAATTGGGGGCAAGTTTAGAGGGGGAATTTTTCATTGGCACTTCTTCAGCTTGCATACATAACATAATAAATATAATATAATATATAATATTTACGCTGGTGAAAACCATTTCTTGCCTAGCCCACCTGGACCAGTCAGTACCTTTTAGCGGTACTATTCAAAATTTTCAATGAGCATCCCCGCCCTCCTCCTATAGAAGAAATTAAATCTCCCCTCCTCGGCCTCAGGGCCCTGGGTAGTACTCTTGTCACGAAAACTCTTGTTAGGGAACGTTTCTGGTGATTGACATCCGTTAATGAAATTAACAACTGCCAGTGAACAGTATTAATAAACCCCAAAGTATATATATAGAAAGGTTCTTCGACCTCCAAAACTGAAAAATACTTTCAAATAAAGAAGGTATTAAATAAAAAGCCTGATACAGCTTTCGATCCATTCAAATCGGCCGACTTGTGGTTTCATATAGATTTTCTTTCCCAAAATCTAGTTACTTCACTTACCTTAGAAGCTGATCTCGTCCATGTCGTATTACACCAACCTTCTTCATCACAATTAGAGCTCTGTAAACCATCATCATTATTTGTATCAGTAGAATTAGCCATCTCGACCAGAGCAATGCTGAGGTTCACACGTATCGTGTACATAACGCAAAACCCCAACATGGAGAGGATCGTCAATGCATAACGACAAGAGAGACTGCATTTTGAACTTGATCTACGATTTTCTCTAGAAAAACGAGGAATTAGAGGCGAACTTTCATCCATGAATTAAGTATATACAGAATTTTCAAAGTACCCTGCATTGAGTACCGTGTTTACAACGCAATCAAAATATTTCAAAAGCCGACTATATATGCAGTCATGTGATCGCTGGTGTTTTTACCGGAAATGGATATTAAGAAAATCGTATCACCGGAAGTAAACAAGCAAAGTGAACACGGATTGAACGTAGGCAAAACATAATATAGATTATCTGATATAGGTTTAATTCAATTGTTAAAGATTATACAAGAGATACGTTTTAATAATTTGGAAAAGAAAAATAGAAAAGATAAGTTTTCGTGTGTGAAACAAACTTACTTCCGGTAATCGAGTTCAGTTTCCGTTAAAACAATAGGGCATCACATGACAAATATTAGAATTTTCGATTCAGTTTCTGAATCGAACTTCATTAATTGTCGAATTTTTCTTTCGTTTTTACTGGATTATTTTTTAGAATAGCTTTAATTATGGAGAAAAACGAAATTTCTCCACTCCTTCCTCGTCCCTCTCTAGAAAATAGTCGTAATTCCGGTTCAAAATGCAGCATTCCTTGTCGTTATTCTTTAGCTATTATGATTTCTTTAGGGTTTTGTACTGTGTATGGTATGAGAGTGAATCTAAGTGTTGCTCTTGTGGCGATGGTTAATTCTACTGATAACAGTATTAATACCGATTTTCATAACCCTGAATGTCAAGGAGAAGGTGGGTGTAACAAAACGGTGACAAGAACAGCTCGTAAGGTCAGTATTGACATGACAAATATATTTCAAAAACTACTATATTGTCTCAAACGAACGACTCATGTCTGGCACAAGAGTCTCATCACATTACCACATCCGTCAAATCCGCTGTTAATTTAGTTATTGTGTGTAAATAAATGCTATTATTATTATTATCATTGTCATTATCGTTATCGTTATCGTCATTATTATGTACAGTAATAAAACGTATAGATGCAAAAAATCTATGACTTGTATAGGGCGCACAGCGTACATAACCTATACAGTTTAAAAGGAAACTAACTACAATAAATTTAAATAGATGTCCCTATAAAATCATGTCTTTAAAATGGTTCGGAAAATATATATATATACAATCAGTTACGATGAATTTCTAGCAACAAAAAAAACCCCTCTATATTCTATAAATCTGTAACAGTATCCTAAGATTATTAAAAAAAATTTATTATTATTATTATTATTATTATTATTATTATTATTATTATTATAACGTTATTATCAGACAAAAATTTCTGTTCATCCCTGTACTCTTTCTGGTGTCCATCTGTCTATCTGTCTTAGGAATCAAGTTCATTAAAAAAAAATGGGAGATATTTTTAATCTTATGTTAATTTGTGATACATGAATTATTTATGTTAAAACTGTAATTTAAATATGATTTTTAGCATGAAGAGTTCAACTGGGATGAAAAAACACAGGGTAAGTCAACTCAGTAAGAATTAGTCAGTAATAAATTATACCACACTATGTTCTTTGAATACATGGTTAGCAAGGATAACTTATGTCTTGTAGCCTGCATGCCTCGACTGTTATTTTTATTACTAATAAAAGAAGCTGACAATTTGTTACATTAAATGTGTTAACACTTTTGCATGTTGTACTGTAAAATTAGTATTTTTAATTTCCATTGTATTTAGGTATAATTCTTGGATCATTTTTCTATGGTTACATAGTAACACAATTACCTGGTGGATGGTTGGCATCAAGATATGGTGGCAAGCATTTGTTTGGTCTGGGAGTCCTGTGTACTTCTGTATTTACACTGTTGACACCTATAGCTGCACATCACAGCCTTGGTAGCTTGATTGCACTGAGAGTACTGGAAGGAATTGGAGAGGTATATGGTATATTTTGACATTATCGTTAGGGAATGAGAGTCAAAGGACACAGTCACTGTGGTTTTTGAGTAATTCAAAATGTTCTATTGAATTTTGCTTTCAACTCTGTGCACTGCACTGTTTGCCATAGTGCTAAAGAGTATCCAGGAAATACTTAGGGGGGGGGGGGTGGGGGGGTCACTGATTGTTTGCCCTAAAAAATTTCTTCCTCCCCTCCCCCAAAATAATGTTGCTTTAGTTTCTGGGGATATTTTGGAACAAAAAGGAAAAAGAAAAAAAACTGCATACCAATCCTGGATCCTGAACTAAAAGTGGGGCATAACCCCTTGGACCTCCCCCACCCCCCACCCGAATCCACCCATTCCTTGGTTAGCTTTGTGTGCAGAACCTAACTAAGAGGTTGTGTTTGAATGCATTCAGGCTATAATGCAGGTGGTGCTTGAGTGAATAAACACTCTGATCCTGTGCAGTTCTTCTTGTACAGAGTACAGTGATGCTAAAGAAAATACTGTCGTTTTTTTTCATCAGGGAGTGACATTTCCAGCCACAATAGAAATGTGGAGCAGTTGGGCCCCTCCTCTAGAAAGAAGTAGACTTACAGCCATTTCCTTTGCTGGTAATCAGTTCTTCCTTTCTGTTATACTAGTTCAACCATAGGCTAGTTACAAGAATAATCAAGGTTTTTTGACGTACCCCTGTTCTGTTTCAGGATGCGGAATAGGAAACATCATAACACAGCCAATAGCAGGCTGGCTTTGTGACACATATTTTCTTGCGGGATGGCCTTCTGTCTTTTATATATTTGGTAATGTTATCAGTTGCTATGCCATATTATTGTATAAATCTTAGGTAGTACGCGCGTTCTGATTGGTAAAAAACTGTGCCTTATTAACGTTCCTGTGTGCTACATTAATAAACGAGGCACGGAAAAACTGTTTATTTATTTCATTTATTAACTTTACGATTAGTACTTATTTAAAAAGAAACAAGTAGAGGGTAAGAACAAGAGGACAAGAGTATTGAGGAGGTCCCTGTGATAAGGGTTACAGACAGCTCGACAGCATTTACTGTAACCTGCAAACATTGCACATAAAGCATTGTTTCATTTGTTAATTCAAAACTGCAAAAGGTAAAAAATGATACTATTTCGAGGGATTGAAAGTGACCATGTTCAGTGTGGCCATTACGAATACTGTGTGACGACGAGCCTTATTCGCTTTCTGGCGTGACGAGCGAGTTTTAGGTATTTTGGGTATTTCATTTAAAGTTCCATTACGTTTCATGATCGTTGCATGTGATTACGTTGTATTACCCAAGGTCGTAGACACTGTTTGGACACTGGTCCGGTTTTTAAAAAAGGTGGCCCTTTCTTTACTTGTGTAATGTTTTTTTTTTACGAAGGGGAAAAATGGTTCTGAAGTTAAAAAGTTGGGCGGACCAACCGTACTGGTGGCTACTACCCTGTGACCTTTTTCCCTCTCTTGTTGTCCTTGATAACATGTGTGCGCACTCGTAGGCTAGGCAAGCATAAAGTAAGCGCAATATTGCGCACACACTCAACCACCTTCGAAACGTTGCGCGCGCCTTTGTTATTGCACAGCTGCGTCATGTTTCTTTCTCATGTGCCTTCTCATTATATAAGAGAGGGTTTCTCAATGAGTGCCTATTTCAGGGTTTTAGATGTGCTTATTGCGATAAACAATTATGTTTTTAAGGTGCGTTGGGTATTTTATGGTATATTGCATGGCTATTCTTGGTCTACGACAAACCTGCCAGTCACCCCAGAATATCAGAGGAAGAGAAAGAGTACATCTTGTCATCTATCGGGACGTCACAAGATAAGACTCTAAAGGTGCTTGTAATGATTAAGGGCATGATATATATCTGCCAAATTAACGGATAACCGCCTCCCGATTACTTCAGGGCCTTTTTGTCATAGAGCTGTTATGTATACGTCAATTGAATTGAACAACGACTTTCGGGTCCAAAACAAAAGTAGTTTGATAAAGATTTTTCATAATCTTTCTTCATGACAAATTTTCATTGTTTCAGGTAGTCTTAAATTATGGAGAACTATTATCGTTTTGTTTGACTGAGCGGTTTTTGTAGCCAGTGGGAACCGGAAATACGACACACAAAAGTTCTGACTCTAATCAATAATTTCTATACAAATCGTTATTCCTCCTCAGAATCATTCCGTCCCATGGTTAGCTATTTTTACATCTCCTGCAGTCTACGCCGTGGTGATGGGTTACGTCTGCGCTAACTGGGCATTTTATGTTTTACTGACCGGCCTACCCACCTACTTTAGAGACGCTCTTCATGTCAAAATTTTGGAAGTAAGTATAAGATCATTGTCATTACACCTGGTGGTAATTGAATTGGATTTTGAGTGTGGAAGTCACCGGCATTGCGTTATAAATATAGTGCACGTGGGTGGAAAACCACGGTACCAGCTCTAACGCTACGGGGTTTGACTTGTAGAGCAGTTTTCGTATGACTGTGAAGAGCTCACAGCACAAACACGGTCGTGACACGCCAAGGCATACGCGACATACCACAACCCGAGAATTTACTCTCCATCCAATAAAATACCCGAAACACGGGAAGAACACGGCGTGGACGCGGCCACACCAAGATCACGGCTCTGCCAGACCAATCACATTGCGCGAGAAAAAATTCCCAGATTAAAATCCTAGAAAACATCACGGTCGTGGCAAGGCTCGCATACGGCACAGTCGTACGAAAATTGCTTTAATGTGGGGCGCTATTTACTGTACAATAAAACTTTTATGCCGTCAAATTGGGTTACTGTTACGTTACTAGCTGTGGCGAGTGTTGTGTGACGTTAAAGAACCAGAGAGTTTTTATCAGGGCGCTGGTTTTCATGTAGTCATGTCTTGTTGGTTGTGTGCTGTTACTTTTGTACAATGAAGTAGGATCTCAGTACATATTTGAATCAATGCCGTTCTAATGCGGTTTGTGAGTTAGCCGCCCCTGATGTAGACCAGCCCAGAGGTTGTTTCAGAGTTCATATTCCAGTCTTTCTATGTGCTCTTTTTAACATTTTCTTTCATTCTTCTTCCTTCTAAAGGATGGTTTCATATCGTCGATACCATATATAACAAGTGTAGTACTTCAACTTGTGGCTGCTACTTTAGGTGACTGGTTATTGTCCACTGGAAGCAGGAAAGTAGATGTACGAAAAGCATCTACAACTTGTTGTAAGTATCCACTTTTAAATTGCTTCAACTTAATATGTTTTCACTTTTGGAAATGACAATATTGGTTTTCTATTGTGGTGCTCGTTTCCTTGTACAGATTTTGTTAAAATGATCGTCAAGAAAGCCAATCAAAACGATCAAAAAAGTATACATCACCAGCAACAATTACTACACAAGGATAGTTATATAAATATTGTTTACAGAAATGCTTTCCCTTTCGAACCCTGACGTTTCGCTTTACGAATGACGTCGCACTCAAAAGTCATCCAAGACCATTTTCTCTAACGCTAACGCTAACCATTCAGGAAAATCTAAAAATGCGCTTGTAAATGCTGCTTGTATGATCGCTTGCTGCGCCAAATAGCAGGAAAATTTAGCCTGCGTTGCTTAGTGTGCTGCGTAGATAGCACATTATTTCAATCTATGACTGAAAAGGGTATTTCAATTTTTTTGTTTCTCCTTTGTTTTTACAACTCAAGCGTGATGAAAGCCTCTAAGTAAAATTATATATATATACTTATTTTAAATAAAGTTAGTCACCAAAAACCTAGAAAGCTGAGATCACTGAGGATCATGGAAAAAAATTCATTTCAAACAAGTAAAGCTTTCAGATTCACTTTAATCTTGAAAATTTTAGTGAAACACAAAGGAACTAACCTAGACGTTTGATAAGTCATATACAGTATTCGTGTCCGTGTTGTGTCCGAGTTTGTATATCTGATACAACACGGCCACTCATACTGTATATATTACAGATTACTTCATGGTTAGTGAGCGCGTACGGTATTTATTCACGAATTGTGAAGAATCAAACGAACAAGTGAGTCCTCGTGCGAAATATTTATTAGGTTTACTTCCTTTTTCTTTTTTAATTTGAGTTTAAGTTCTCGTTGCTTTGGTTGCAAAGCCTTTGGTGTCGGTTCAAAGTCAGCGTGTTTGATGATGCTTACCCCATAATTTTTCTTTAGATATCGTTGAAAACGTTATTTCTGCATATCACTGTATATATATATGTATATATATGTACAAACCTTTAAGATTTTGTGTTAAAAGTATGTCATTTTTATATACTTCTTTACAGCTCTCATAGTTCCTGCTTGTCTCCTGATATCTGTCAGCTACGTTGGAAGCGATGACAAGGTCTTGATTGTTGTATTGTTATCGCTCACATTAGGGTTTGGCGCATTCTCGTCGGCGGGGTTTGGTGTCAATCACCTTGATATTGCACCTCGCTATGCAGGAATAATCATAGGATTTGCCAATAGTCTTGGTACGATACCGGGGTTTGTTGCACCTTTTGTTACTGGTTGGTTAACTAATGGAGAGGTGAGAGATGGAAAGCTAGAATCTTTGACTTTAGTTTGGCCAATTTTCTATTATTGTCTATGTTATTTGGTTGTTTCTTCCTTGCTTCCTTGCTTCCTTGCTTCCTTGCTTCCTTGCTTCCTTGCTTCCTTGCTTCCNAGACTGAGGAGTTAGCTATTGCTGGAGGAAAGGGTATGGTGTTAGTAATACTAGTTGTCTAGTTACGTGAATTCTTTTGTCTTTTTCTTGCTTCCTTGCTTCCTTGCTTCCTTGCTTCCTTGCTTCCTTCTTTCCTTGCTCCCTTTCTTCTTCTTTCCTTGCCTCCATTTACTAATGGATTGGTATTGCGTTTTCTAGCCAACTCGTCGTCAATGGCAAAAGGTGTTCTACATTGCAGCTATAATCAACATTATTGGTGCGACAGGGTTTGCAATTCTTGCTAAAGGTGAAGAACAGCCATGGAACACAGCCAATGATGAAAACCCGCTACCAGTGGAAGTTGAGCAAGAACAGGACAATCCAGGCCTTGCTGCAGATGAAGGTTACAATGGCAGTCGAACCTCGAATAATACTAGTATAAACACAGTATAGCCTGACCTTATAGATAGATTACAAGCTTGAATAAATTATTAATAAAACGTTAGACGTCTAATTAGCTTTAGACGTCTAACGGTTACGCCTCGTGCGACTCTTACGCTTCCTTCGTGCTTAGTAATAATGATATAATTATGATTTATATAGCGCTAATATCCCCATGGTTCAACGGCGCTTTACAAAAAGATCTGATAAAAAAATATTAGAAATATAACTATATAGGCATTTAGTTGTGAATTAGTGGTGTACATTAAAATCTTTAAACAACTTTTATAAATACATACATATTTAATAGACATTTTTTACATAAAAAATAACTTTCAACATTTTAATTGGCTTTTATACGTGATAATAATTATTAAAGTTTGTTGAAAAGTAAAAACATAGATATCTGAATAAAACTACTAATAAAATGCTTATTGAAAAAGTCAGGTTTTGACCCTTTGCTTGAACTGTGATATTGAAACGGGGATCTTATTTTTCTGTGGTAGATTGTTCCATAGTTCAGGGGCCACAGTAGAGAAGACTCTTCTACCATACTGTTTCAGGTTGTAAGATTGCTTTACTAAAAGATTCTGAGACATTGATCGTAAGGAACGCGATGGAACATAATTAACCAACAAGTCACATAAGTACGAGGAAGTACAATGTAAATGAATGAATGTAACGTGTTCATAAGTTATGATGAAATAAAGAAAGTTGGAAAATAAAAAGTACGAGAAAGGAGTCTGATTATGTAAAACCTTGAAAGTGAGTAGTAGAATCTTAAAGACAATACGCTTTTCTACAGGTAACCCTATGACCTTGCTTTCCTGAAAAGGTAATAAGTCGAGCAGCTGCGTTTTGTACATGTTGCAATTTTTGTGGAGAAGTATTTAGCAGCCTCTCGCGATCGCGTGCCAAAATCCGCCAAAATTCGATGGATGCGCGCAGCCTAATCGATGACTAATCCTTTATTTTCAGTGGTAAATTAAAAATATGATAGATCCCTTTTAAACTGAACTCTTTATTTAATGAACAGCTATAGGTGGACGGTCCCGAAAATTTCTTCCATGTTAATTCTAAAGCAAAACTCTCAGTTAGCGAGCACACCGCAAGGTTCGTTCCGAAGGGATTCACTTAGGGGCGAGGTTAAAACAATCGTCCGGGACCCGATTATATTAATTAATTTTATTGTACATACCCCCACCCCCTCAGAGACCTGTTCAAAAGCTTGATACTGGCCATGGGGGTGTGTAGTGGCAATTTCTATACACAAATATGTTTTTTTAGCATACATGCAGACAGACAGTCCATTCATTTCTGTGATTTAGCTTTTAGTTTTGGAGATATTTGGGGACAAAATCTAAGATTTCACTTCCAGAGGTGGTGGGTACCGGGTAACACCACCCCTCCCCCTAAACCGGGTACCGTGAGATGACAATTGTTTTGCCCTCATCCATTAGGTACCACTAATAATGGCATTAACAACATCTGAAAGTCACGATTCTTATTTCCAAATTCTCTCTCGAGTTTTTTTTATTTATACTTGGATTGTTTTTAATTCTGTTCATTGAGTAATTTAGAACCATCCCTCCAGACATTGGATATACAGACTGTTCGAGGGTGACAAAGTGCATGAAGGAAATAGAAGAAAGCCATAAGAACTGGAATGTCGCTGGAATATACGAGCGCAGTGACTGGAATAGAATGGATTGGTTGTGACTGAAATGGATCGCAAGTGAAAGGGCCGCAGTCAGTGTCGACTGAATCTTGAATCACCCAAAAAAAWTTTTTTTTGGAATTTTTACCATTTGAAAGGCCATGGATAATCTTATTGTATAGCACGAACATACCCAACTTCTAAAATTTGTTTTCCTCTTCTATTTGCCCGACTTTTGAGTGTTTTTTCATTTTGGAAAATCCGGAACCGTACATAGATGGAATGGACTGAACTTCAGTTGGCTGGATCGTACGGATCGTAGACGTCTTTTAACACCGAATTTGCAACTTTTGTCTTATAGTTCTTATTTCATTATTCATAACTAGTGATTCTATTCCGAAATTTTGCAAAAAAAAAAACTGCAAAAAAATTTTTTTTTTCATGTTTTGGATTGTGGCAGTAATGAAAGTCCCGTGAAGCCGATCAGCAGCAAAGGCTTTTGAAAGGACTGTATACATCATGTGTCTATAGGTGACTCTGTGGATCGCTACTTTTTCTACGACTAATTTTCCTTCATCAAGATGCTACTGAGATAAATTGGATGTTACATGGATGTGACTGGAAATGGATTGGTTGTGATTGAAATGGATTGCATTGGATAGTGGCAATCGCATAGACGTCAATCTGAAGCATTTTAATAATATAAGAAACGATACAGACAGTAATTCACGACGTTTCGAGGTCATGCTCGAAATTCTTAGTAGTACAATTTGAGCTAATGTCCAAGTGGGAAATGCGAAAGGGTTGTGTGACACTATATTGTGTGACATAGACGTTACAGTTACTTCCTCCTTAAAGGGACTGGGTAAAAGTCACGCTCGACCCTCGTGACTTTCAAGGAAAAAAATGGTGGAATTCACTAGAAKACCTTAAAGTTTCCTTTCTTTTTATCAAGCGCTCTTTAATTTCATACCAGTCTTGATATGAYGGACAGCACAGAAGAGCTTCTCCCGGGTCGTCCTAGAGAAAACAGCCGTAATTCATGCTCAGAATGCAGCATTCCTTGTCGTTATTCTTTAGCTTTTTTCGCTTGTTTAGGGTTTTGTGTCGTGTACGCTTTGAGAGTGAATCTGAGCGTCGCTCTTGTGGCAATGGTTAATTCTACTTATAGCAATAGCAATGCCGACTCACAAAACCCTGAATGTGGTAGTAGCAGTGGTTCAAGCCAGTCTTCTAAGGTAAGCTTTGTTCGAGGTTTTTTTTTTAATGTTTTCCCTTTGACAAAGGGAGCCCAAGGCATACTTTTTATTAAATACGTGTCATGAGAGTTTGTTTATCAAGTAAGAAAGGAGATTGATTTTACCCAGAATCTTTTGATTATTCTTTCTTAAAAGGATGGAGAGTTCAATTGGGATCAAGAAACGCAAGGTTGGTTGAACTTGGTACGAAAAGGAAAATCTTTACAGATAAGCTAACAGGAAGGGTATTCTGGAAGGCAGATTCCAATTATTGATTAAGTAACGGATTAAGGAACCAATCAGATTGCCTCAATTTGATCTGGACTGTCTTATTACATTACACTATGACATAATAAAATTTGAATTTTTGAAAGAATGTTCAAAAGAATTTGATAAGATCATTCAGGTTTTTCTGTCAAGTTTGATCTTGCTCTTAAATTATTTATCTCTAACATAATACGTTTTTGGCATTCTCCAGGGGTCATTCTTGGGTCCTTTTTCTATGGTTACATAGTAACACAATTACCTGGTGGATGGTTGGCATCTAGGTATGGTGGCAAACATTTGTTTGGTCTGGGAGTTCTGTGTACTTCTGTATTTACATTGTTGACACCTATAGCTGCACGTCACAGCCTTGGTAGCTTGATTGCACTGAGAGTACTGGAAGGACTTGGAGAGGTATATTGTATATTTTGACATTATCGTTAGGGAATGAATGGGAATAGAATGGGAGAAAACACCTAGAGGTATCAAAATCTTGGTACATGTACCTTATTGATCACATGCTCACCGATCAATTCTGGAAGCACTTGGTGAATTAAGAAGATTTTGATATTATTATTAGCCAATGGATGGGAAAAGAATGGAAGGGAAAAGCTGGAGGCATTAGAACCTTGGTACCTTGATTGCTAACAGAATTCTGGAAGGACTTTTAGGGTTATAGTTTGATTTTTGCCTCAGGAACCGATTTAAATGAAAATGAAATAGGGATATAATGGGAGGATAAAGCTGGAAACATTAGAAATTTAATTCTTCACAAATTTCTGGAAGGACTTTCAATTGGATGAGGAAGTGTTGATATATAGCCTCATATACCTGTAGTGGAGGGGCTTAATGAAGGGAGACATTTTATATTGTGAGTATAATAATTGTTAGGGATCATGTTGATGGCCGGGGATGAGATAAGTTCTGGCTATACGACTGAGGCAGTATTATGTGTTGATTATCCAGGGTGTGACGTTTCCTGCCATGCATGCATTGTGGGGCAGCTGGGCACCTCCTTTAGAACGTAGCAAACTTGTCACCTTGACCTATGCAGGTACGTTATGTTGTCTTCAAAACACAGCCTGAACATGCTTTTCAGAAATTGACATCTATGTACTACTGTACATATTTACATGTATGGAGATTATGCAGGAATTTATTCTGTATTGAATTAATGACTACATGTACATCTTCATCTGTCTATCCACACACCCACCTACCCATCCATCTATCCATCTATCCTTCTATCCATCCATTATTTCATTGGTCTATGCAACTTATTCCATTATCAAGCCATCAATATTCCTAACCCATATATTTTTCCTCAAACTTTATCTAACCTCTCATATATTCATTATTTGATTCATCCATCCATTCCATTATCTTTCCATCTATTTGTCCAAATATGTCCATTTTTTCATTCTTTTATTCATTTTCTTATTCTCCTGCTTAGATATCTCCGTCATTTAGATTTTTCAAATTTCCTCTTATTTACTTTTCCAGGTGCACAGATGGGAACCATCATTTCTTTACCCATCTCAGGAATTTTATGTGGCACAGATTTCCTTGGAGGCTGGCCTTCCGTTTTCTACATTTTTGGTAAAAAGCTTGAATTGATTTATATTATATCTTATTTCTTATTGGAACATGTTTAAATTATGTGGACTACATCTTAACATGAATAATTGAGTTGATTTAGATGGTTACATGGAACACAACAACACCATACAGCTATTATATCTCAACACTTACCTCTGTGTTCTTGACCAGTAAAGTTATAAATGAGAAACACCAGTCTTTCCAGTTATTCTTGAATACTGAAATGCTATATCCTATAGTATATTGCCTATCACCTTTGGCTCCCACAACTTTTAAAAGAATAAGTGTGTACCACCTAATGCAAACTAAAATAAAAAATGCAGCTCGTTAAATCATCTTTTAATTACTTGGTTATATTCTATTAACTGTCTCTTGTGTATTTTGTTCTTGCTTTTGCAAGATACTGATATTTATGACTGATATTTATGACTGTTATTTATGACTAGATGAATGATAGTCACTAAATAAAAAACTAACTCAATAACAATTTTGACTTTATTTCATGGATTTAGAGATTACCCTCTTACTAGTGTATTTACAGATGTACTCATCTGTTTGTTGTAGGTGCTGTTGGTATCATTTGGTTTATAGTGTGGACTTTACTTGTCTATGACAAACCTGCAGACCATCCTAGAATATCACTTGAAGAGAAGGAGTATATCATTAGTTCAATAGGAAAGTCCCAAGACATCCATCAAAAGGTTAGATAATGCCTTTGAGCAGGGTTGATAAGACCCTTTTGATAAATCCCAACATGCCTTATTTTCTGCTTTTGATGTTGGATTTATTCTTTTGAAATTTATTTGTTTTTTGATCAATGAAATAAAAAATAAAAAAAAATAAAAATAAATGTGATGTCAAATCTGGAAAATAAAGCATTCAGAGATTCATTCTACTCCTGAAACTATTTGAAATATCCTGGAATTTGAAACCCTTTATATATGACACTTGGAATGGCCTTTGAAAAACTGTAACAGTGGACTATCAGTCAGTCGGTCAGGAGTCAGTTTTTTACATTTCCTTACATAGCATAAACATGATCTTTATACATACGCTATAATTTTATTCCAAGATGGGATGATTCTTATCGCATGTAGGCATAGGGGTGCTGCACTCTCAAGGAAAAAGATTTGTTTATTTATATTTCTGAAGTTGCTTTGCTCTCATCCCAACCCCTGATAGTTATCACAGTGATCATCATGATTTCAGGATCCAGCTATTGTGAGAAACTGTTCTCAATGTGCTAACTTAATCTTTTTTTAAACTAAAATGTTAGGCAGAAAATCCAGGGTTCAAAACACACCAAGAAATCAGATTTTTTTTCACAGAGAGTAGCACTTTCCTAGTGGCTACCAAACCTGTAGCCCATTAAGAACAAATTTCATTAAAGGTCTTTTTTTTTCTTCATGGTTCAGGAACATTTCACACCATGGTATAAAATCTGGACATCACACGTTGTCTGGGCCATTATTATAGCACATGTCTGTAACAACTGGGGATTCTACACGTTTTTAACATCATTACCTTCATATTTCAAAGAGGTTCTAAACTTTCAGATAACACAGGTATGTATGCATAGAAATATCTGACAGACTGGATTGAGGGAGGGAGAGTAGGAAAGAGGGAGAAATGAGTAGGTGGAGGGGTAGGGGATGGAGGGGTAAAGACCAGGGGTAGGGAGGAAAAGAGGGAGGGAGAAATGAATAGGTGGAGGGGTAGGGGATCGAGGGGTAAAGGCCAGGGGTAGGGAGGAAAAGTGGAAGGGAGAAATGAATAGGTGGAGGGGTAGGGGATGAAGGGGTAGGAAAGAGGAATGGATAGAGGTCAGGGGTAGGGAGGAAGGGAGGATGCGAAAGATGAATTGGTGGAGGGGGAGTGATGGAGGGATGGAAAAGATGAATGRATAGAGGTCAGGGGTAGGGAGGAAGAGAGAGAGAGGGAGAGATGAATGGACGGAGGGACAAGGGATGGAGGGGTGGGTGATAGGGGGATGGGAAAGAAGGGTTGTAGGAAGGATGGAAGAAAACAGCAATGAGGCGCGTACTACAGGCATGTGAGGTATCACTGCTTGATGGGATGGATAAGTGGTTCAATTGCCCGACTTATTGATTGATTACCTAAATTACTGATTCACTGATTGATTGATTGAGCTATCGTCCATTTGACTGACTTTCTCTCTTTGTCTCTCACTGTTTCTCTCTTACTGATTGACCGACCTACTAATCGACTGATCCACTATTTAACTATACTGCCTGACCATCCAACTGACTGGCTGACACATTTCTTTACCAATACTTGATGTCATTACATCCTTGAGTTGCTCCCCAAGTTTCATTCCTTTCCAGTCTTGAGGAATACACTAAATTAAGCGCAATTAAAAATCTTTTTCAACAGAATGGTATATTATCAGCTGTGCCGTATGCTGCCCAGTATACCATCATGATATTAGGCGGACAGCTTGCTGATTGGCTGCGCAACGAACGAATAAGTACCACAACTGAAGTTAGGAAGGTGTTTACTATTGGAGGTATGGTTCTGTTTTTATTAACGATTAGATTGAACATGTTATTTGTATGTGTGCGTTTTTTATATTTGCAATACGAATAATTCTCCTCATGTATCGCGCTTTGAACATCAAGGGTGGATTCAGGTGTCTAGTCACCTCCTTTGGAGTTAAGATAATAAGAATAGAGGACAATGTAGGAGGTTACAGGTCACTCCATTGAAATCGTTCTGGTGCCTTTAGTGTGTATGTGTTTTTTATTGCTAAGTTTTTTTTTTGTTAAATTGACTGAGGTATATTAGCGTACATACCATGGTGTGACGCTCGCAAATCGTGGATTCCCATGTCGGAAAACAAGAGAACACAATGTGGAACTCCGTGTTCGCTTAGTGCACACATTGAACATTCGTTATCAGAATGGTTGCTTCTGCGCAATAGATGGGAGTTTTGACTAGGACTGCTAGACATTAGTCCCGATGTATGCTCATTTCTTTCTTAAACTGAGGTTGGCATATCCATTCAGGTTGTGGAAACGTCAGGTCACCAAAAGAAAACCATTTTTCTAAAGACTACTCTCACCAATGCAGTTACACCCAACAGACGATCTTGGGTTCAAACTTTCTATTTTATTCCCAAATTTTCTCTTACCTGATGTCAATCACTACCAATAGTAGTCTTTCTAAAGACTAAATTCACCCAGACAATCACACTCAACACTTATCATACGATCCTGGGTTAAATCCCTTCACTTTACTCCTGAATATCCTCTCTTCCTTTTTGTCAGTCACCACTGACCAAAAATAGTCTTTCTAAAAACTACTCTCACCCGGACCATCACACTCAACACTCATCATACGATCCTGGGTTCAAACCCTTAATTTTGAAGCATATCAGAAAGACGTTTCCTTGACCCACGTGACCTGCTTGTCATTTCTTAAAGGACTTTTGGCTCCCGCGTTCTTACTGGTTGCCACAAGTTACACAGGCTGTGACGATAAGGCGCTATCGGTAGCGTTGTTCTCCACCGCTCTTGGTATAACAGGGCTGGTTTCGTCAGGTTTTAATGTCAATCATCTGGATATTGCGCCAAGATATGCTGGGGTCTTGATGGGCATAACCAACGCTTTTGCAACTATTCCTGGCATAGCTGCGCCCTATGTGACTGGGTGGATCACCAACAACGAGGTGAGAGTTAACTAGCACATTGAAACCTCTCTAAATCGGCCACGGCTGAAGCATGGCTTGCGCAGCGGTGAGAGCGCTCGCCTATCACCAATGCGACCCGGGTTCGAGTCCCGCCGGGATCGGTGTCGAATATGAGTAGAGTTGTTTATTGGCGCTCTCCTGTGCTTCGAGGGTTCTCCGGGTTCTCCGGTTTTCCTCCCTCCGCAAAAATCAACTTCCAAATTCCAATTGAAATTTCAGTGGATGGAGAGCCACTCTGTGGAATTGCCACTTCTAAATCCTTGGTCGATACAGCCGATTTGTATGAGAACATATATTGTCCTTGTTTTAACGAGAGTAGCACTTAATCGCCAGTGGCTAGCAAACTTGTGGGCCTCGTTCCGTGATCAAATTAGAATTTAGAAAGTTATTTTTGCGGAGGTAGTAATAAGAAGTGGTGGAAGCACGGGAGAGAACCACATAACTCTACTCACGTATGATGGCGAGTCTCGGGTGATCTAACCCATTACCTCAGAAGGCATTGCAACGCACGGCACGGTAACGGTGCTGAATATGAGCAGATCGTATTCTACTCGCTATTGAGAAATTTACTCTTATATTTTAGCCTACTCGTGGTCAATGGCAAAAGGTATTTTATTTATCTGCTTTTATCTATGTGATTGGTGCTTTTTGCTACACGATTTTGGGGACTGGTAAAGAACAAAGCTGGAACACTCCCGAAGACGAGCTACTCGTACATGTGGATCTTCCCCGTGAAGAACGAACTCCTCTGCCTATTTTTAGGAACGAAGAAGCTCCCGTGGGAGAAGACAGCCATGTTAAACCAGCTGTTGTGTGACATTTGTTGTCACGAAATTAAATTGGATCCTTTCAAGACAGAGAAATATGGAGAAATTAGATAAAAGTTTTAGTAATGCTTAGTAAGCTGTTGCGTGACAAAGCCTGTCGCAGAATTATATTAGATTGCGTGACGTGATTGTTGTATTACACTACAAGACGTCCTTCCAGACATTGATGCTTGTCATCGTCAAAAGCACACAAAAACAATCCACGAATTCTGATTGATTGGTCCGATATATAAAGTTAGATTTTTAAAAGCCTTTATTTGCTATTTAACAAACATTATTCACAGCACTTCCTATGATTCACCTTTTCTACGTTTATCTTTATTTCACCGAACTTCATCGAACCATAATTCCTTGCGCTAAAAAAACCCCGGTTTTTATGATCTTTCTGACAACGTTTTAAATATTCAAAAAATAATATATTATTTAATATATTGACAAAAAACAATAAGGAGCTATAAATTAACTATGGTAAATCTCGCCATCCGATTGTTCGAGGCGCATGCTTGAAGCTCGCCGCACACGCGCGTTTTCCATTAAATAAGATATAAATTTATAGGTTAAAAACATTATACTTGAAATAATATTTTTGAGATTAAGTCACGCAAGTGTAACGTGCATCTTTTGGTGTACTGCAGGGGGAAAGTGGATGAGAGGAACGGGAATGAGGATAAAAGGAATGGGACAAGCAGGGAACGGGAGCAAACTTCAGATTTACTAATTATTGTTAATGTTTATTAGAAATAAACTTTCTGACAGATTTTTAGAAAGTGTGACAAACTTAAAGTTTTAGTGAACTATCAAAACCATGACTGCATCGCTGCATTATTTATCATAGCATATTATACTTAACGACATATATTATTGCCTTTTTTACATCGTACGCTCAGATATTTTATTAGAGGGGTTTTCATAAACCCGTGAAATACACACTAGCCTAATACAAATTAGTAGACCCTAATTCCATTGTGTTCTTTTGTTATCATTTCACTATTGCACACTAACTAATGTTATCTGTTTCGCACGGCTTTATGAAAATCACTATTCTCGACTTTCACATCCCCATAATCCTTTGCGTCTGGGGTGTAACCAGAGGGTAAAAACCCACTTATTTTGCTGAAGGCTGATCAAACAATGTTAAAAATACCTTGTTTGGTATCCAAAGATAAAATGAAGAAGTAAAAAACAGAAAAAGATAGAAGCTTGAAGACGTTTAAGGTAAATTTTAAACATTTTTTCGTAACTCAATGCATTTTCTGTAAGACCAAAACTCTTCATGATCTGTACGCGCAAAAATAACTTGGAATAAACTGATAATCAGTATTGTACAGATAAAAGCAGGTATAGTATAAATTCAATTAAGAAACCTTTCAATTTGGGACATTTTTTGACTGGTTACCCCCAAAAACGCAAGGCATTATGGGAATGTGAAAGTCGAGAATGTTAAAAAAAAGGAATTTTGTAGTTTACACTAATCTTATTGCAAACCAGTCTCGTACCCTGATCTCCTCGGTTTTTTCCCGCCGTGAAGAAGTTGTTTCCTTCGAGAAGGGAACCGAGGGGGTCTGTGTACAAGAATGAATTAAGTCGGTTTTTTCACACTAGAATTATATTTATAAATGTACATCTTTGTACGAAATATATCTAACTAAATTGTCTCTGCCCAGGTTCCTTTTGGTCTGCGACATTTTACTATTACACGTTCACTAGTATTTTCTATTTTAAATCCTTCACTCTAGCACGAGAAACCGAGCTCTCGGTTGGCTGTTAAATCGCGGACTCACCTAAATGACTAATATTTATTTTTAACAAATGTAAAACTTTTCTAGTGTTTGTATAAAATTGCCTTCCTTACAATCTCCATCAATATACGAATGTGTATTTTGGACGTGATGTTTTTCCATTTCAAACTCCGAGGTATTCTTTCCCATTAGAACAAACTTGCAGTGAATATGGACAACTTGAGTAACAACTTGCTCCCCTTATCACCACACCTTATTGTCTTATTCTGTAATGGAATTGTCTCTAAACTGCCAAGTAACATTTGTATAGAATATCTTATCTTAGACTGAGCCTTACAACAACGCCATGATTCATCCATAGTAACCCTTCCATCGATATTACTAACGGTCGTTCTATAACCGAGCTTTTTCTATATTCTTGTATTCCTTTCTCGTTTTATATATTTCTCGTGCATTTTGTCTTGACCTCCGATCGCCTACAGGTCTCACATTTAACTTTGCAACACCATTCAAACTTACAATGACAAATTACTCTTTTTTTCTCAATAAAGTTCGTAGAAGTCAATCCACAAGAGCTACATATTTTACGACACTGATCGAGGTTTTTCTTTGTTCCCTCGCACACGCGTCCGATCATTCCAACAGCACCAAAGGTCATGTTCCGCTGACAATAGTCCGGTGAAGACTCCGTGTATAACAGATTTGTGTCTTTTTTGCTTATAGTTTTAAACCCGTTGGATCCTTTTCGTTTTAGTTTGTTTCTTATGATACTAACTCGCTTTGCTTGGGTGTATTTTTTCTTCAAGTAGTTGCCAACCTCTTCGAAAACGGCCAGTTTTCTCCAACAAGTGACTGTTGTACAAGATCCTGTCATACCATGGCAGCGACACTGTTTCTTTAGTGTGGTTCGTACGGCCTTTAAAAGACAAAATATTTTTGGTACTTATTAAAAATTTCTGATTGGTCAGTCAATGGGCGTGCGTTCTCTTTTTTTTTTTTTTTGATTTTTATTGATTAATTAATTTATTTATTTCTCGAAGAAAATACCTTACGTGTCGTGCTTCTACACCACTCTCGTGTTCTGCCAACTGCCAATCTTGCCGCTTGTTTTATAATTACACACGTGCGTGCGTTTTCCATTTGTTCATGAGTTACAAAGCGCTTGCTTATTGGCTGGCTATCGTTATGAAAAATCAGAAGAATGGCGCGCAAAACCGCTGAAGCATTTTTATTAGAGCAATATAAAACAACCGCTTTTGTCTTTGTACTTTGATGGAATAACATCCTACACAGAGAAGTGGACACATGAAACATGCAGCAAAACCTTTACCATCCTTTTTTACTATCCTTTTTTAAATAGCTCACGGTATACAGGAATTGTACCATCATGCGCAAGAAATAAGCTCACCCTTACCTTTCGTCCAACTTCATTATTGTGTAGAATCAATAGGGTTCTTGCACCATTCCCTTTATCTATGGCCTCCAAGAAATGTTTCGCCATTACTTCACCAAATTTGATATTCTCATTACATCCGCCCCACCAATTGCCTTTAGCAGCAGAGTCCTTATTGTGAACGCACGAACAGTCTTCAAACTTGCCCATGCGACAGTCTCGTGTCAGAGAGTACGTTACGCCCGCAGTTGTGATACTGTGCGCAAACGCTGTTTCACGAGTTGCTAAAAGAAAACCGTTGAACATAGTTAAAAAATAATCACAGAAAGGAATTAAGTTGTCAAAGTGTACCCTTCTTCCACCCAATTATCCTCACCAAGAACACTTGCACACACTCCATCCCTTTAAAGTCTTCCACGCATACAAGCCCTATATTGGTGATCTGGGTCACAATATTGCGCATCTTCTTAAGGTGCAACGGGATCAGTGTTTTGCGGAGCCAAGTGCATTGCCACTCGAACTTAATCTCTGCGAATTCAGTTGCGCAAAAACAATGTCTAGACTGTTAGAAAACAATCTTGGATTCCGGGTTCCATATCTTACATTCTAGATTTTTCGTTAATTATAAATTCCAATGCATCAAGGGCCAACGTCTTCGCTGCAAGTTGTCACGCTGCTTTTCGTGGACCTTGTTGTGAAACTCTTTTTTTTACCGTTCCTTGATTGGCAATTCAACGAACTTTGCATTGAAGGGATCTGAGATTAAAATCATAGTTCCTTAGATTCCTTTATTTTAAGTCCTTAAACTAAAACACTAAAAATGAATATAAAGGCCGTCTCAGTTGTTTTATGTCATTAGGTTTGGCTCATGTGCAGTTCAATGCTTGTATTCGGCCATAGGAACAAGAGGCGTATCCGAGTGCTTCACTTGGTTTTCGAGTGCTCTACAACTCCCAGAGCGTTTACATCAAGGTACAGAGACACAAGCAGCCGTCTAATAATGCTTTTATAATATATCTTAAAACGATTTTGCGCGAACGTTTCTCTGACCACTTATATGGACACGGTAGACCACCAATTCGCACGCGCGTCATATCTCAAAATAATTTACAATAGTAAATTGACGTGTGAGTTGGTCAGTTCTTACCTGGGATGTTTGTCCAGTTAGGTAGTTTTATCTTGACGTTTGTTTCAATATTCAAGGTACAGTTCCATTTTCTATATCGAAATTGTGACCGGCATTCCTGTAGTCCCATATTTGCCCCATTTCTGACGCTGGTCAAAAGTTTGTCGTAGGCCTAGAAATAAACAAAGAGGATTGTTTCGATACAATCTATGAACCATTCCGAGGTTGAGGAAAAGACTGGGCCGATTTGGCATCGCAGTGCATTGTGAGACTGTTTTAGGAGACGACAGGAAATACGTACATGTCATAACTTACAAGCAAATGTGAAAACTCAAAGAATAAAACAAGTGAAAATATAAGAATCGAAAAATCTTACCTCTCGACCCCGGTGAAAAATTTTGAAAATATCTCTGAAATAATAAGACAAACCGTTAGTTTTCGTTTTGGTGGCTTCCTGCATTCTGCATCTCTTATGAGAAGAGTTTTTTTTAATTATTTTTCTTGTCTGGGTTCTCCGGTTACTCTTTACATAAAATCTACCACATCAAATTCCTATGCAAACTGTAAGTCAGTTGTTGCTTGACTTAGATCAGCCCAGAGGTTGTTTCAGGGTTC
>NW_022258848.1:29258-46578 GCF_009602425.1 Actinia tenebrosa | reverse complement strand
TTGTTGATTGTTTAGAACATTGAATTTCATAAGGAAGGAAGGAGTGTTATGTAGTTTGGGCTACCTGTGGTGGTCACGTGATTGCGGTGTGTGACCACATGGCGGGGAGCAACGTATGTAAAACGTTTTAGTTATAATAAAATAAGTTGGATAACACCACGATTACCGTTGAACCCTTAAACATAACACGGCCTGACTTTGATAAGTCCAGAGAATGTTTTAAGGCTCGATTCGTGAGTGAGTTGAGCGCTGACTTTGAACAGCCCAGAGGTTGTTTCACGGTATTCATAAAAATGACGATTACATGATTGATGATGTCAGAGGAGAGAGAAAACAACATAAAGTTCTGTGATTAATATTTGCGTGGTTTAATTTCGCTCACAAGCATTAATTAAGGAAGTCAAAAGCACAAATGAATCAATAGCAATGCTTTGAGATCTGCTCTGTTCAAAAGTCCCCCGGCAATAATCTTTTTACTTCCTTCGTATTTCGATAGGGCTGAATACTATACTTCCGGATCTGTTTCTCCGGCCTGACCCTGGCACTACTCGATTTCCCTCTCATCTATGTAGCCTGATCAGCTTCGAATACTCTTAAATAGGGCACTGATGTAGAGTGGGTTATAAAGTGCGCACCGTGGACTTTCAATGATAGCAGTTGAGAACTTAGTGAAGGAACTACCGACGTTAAATATTGGTACTTTATTTTTTGTCCGAGTCAGGGTTAACTCTCTTAACCTGTTAGTCTTAGAGGAGAAAGGAAAACCCGCGAATCCTGGGAACCGAAAAACCTGGCTATAGTACAGCAGCCAGACTTTTTTTGTTCCGTATCCGATAGAGAATTAATGTGTTTATTCACTTTTTGCATTTCTCAATCCAAACAAAGAAGTATGCATGCATGTCTCTTGACTTTTTGTCAAAATGTTTCCCATTTTAGACAGGTACAGGCCTTTGAGTGTTATTACCTTTTTCATGCATGCTTAATATATATATAAATATATACATAGTTATATTGATATGAGTTCATTTAAAGTGAAGAGGTCTATTTCGCTATTTACTATAAAATAGAGTGCATACGATATAGAGTGAAGTCAATAAACCCTTGCAATAGATATTAGACTAATACACTTTAGTAGACCCTAATTCCATTGTTTTCTTTTTTGTCTATTTGACTATTACACGTTGACTACTAATTTTCATTTAGTTCACGGGTCAAATGCCTTCACTATCCTTCAAAACGTTAACTAACAAAATTGTACAAATTAGTGCAAAGTTTCGTAGGTCTACTGTCTACTGAGGTCTACTGAACTCCACTACTAATTTGAGCACTGAGTTTGTGCAATTTCTTACAAATGGTTTCACGGAAACTCAGTATGGTATAGAATACGTTTTTTTAATTTCCTGAAAATGGTGCTCGTAATTAAACGACTTTCCGGGTCACAATACCAGAACAATACCCAGGAAATCTAAATCATGTCATTCTTCTTGAAATTGATTTCTTTCTTTACTAGTATTTATAGTATTAATGCCAGTACGATCCAAACAAAGAATCTCATTCCCTAGAATCGAAAAACTGATAACAAGTCATATTCATATTTGAAGCCATGTTTAAACCCGCACGCAACACAAAAATTTAGTAATCTAATGGCTTATTGATTGGAGTCTAGCTATGTGCGCGAACTAAAAAATTCGATAAAACATTGGCAAAAAAAGGTCGAGCGGTTTTTCTTAGTAATTTGTTTATGGAGTTAAAATAAGGTCAAGGCCAGGATGGTAAAAGACTTGATGATCAACAAATACCTTGCCATCGTATATTTAATAACAGTTAGTGGGTATACTAAGATAACAAACTGACTATTATTGTCGGCTAATTGCTTTGAAAACGATTCTAAAGTTGAAAGGAATTCACTAAAACTACTAGATTTATACATCATTGGGGTTCACTCGTGTACCCAAAAACCTACCCTACCCTACCCCCAAGGGAAGAAACTATGGTTTGGTGGGGACGTAAAAAACACTCTCCTTAACCTCACTGGTATAGGATTTGTACTACTGAAAAGCAACTGAATATAAGACACTTAGATTAGAGGAAGGTCCACAAAAATTACTATCGCATCACAGGGAATATATGTTGTACGTTCTATAGCATTGAAATGTCAAGACTGTTGGGGCTACTAACCCTACCCCTCACAGGAAAGATTTCTCCTGCCATCTAGCACTGAACCAGTTGACAGTAGAATAACTATGCTCTAAACAAATTTTAAACATAAAAGATAAATAAAATCTCCGGACAGTACCCCTGATAAGTAAGATTTGTCACACTATCTTATTAAGCAACGAATTAGTGTGGTTCTAGATTTTGCATAGATTTTGAAGAGAATTTGCAAAATTCGGTCCGGTAGCACGTTCACACGGAATCCAAAAGGGCCACGTGGTTTAGGTACACTTTGTTTTTATTATGCTATATATAAATAAGATACCATGTTGATCTTCTATACAACTAAAAGCTTTTTGACCTGATTCGGGTTTCATTGGTTTTGCCAAACCCCTCATAAAAAATGGAGCAATTACGAGCTAGTTTAAAATCTGCTCAAACGTGCAAACCGGCGTTTTTCCATTTTTCTTTTCGTGTTAGTACCGAAACCTCTGTTTTTTTTAAAACAAATTATTTCAAAGCAATAACAACAAATTTGATTTAAAAAATTAAATGGAGCGACTGTTAGATACTTACTGTTTCTTAACGCACTGTCCTTGATGCAGGACCAACACTATGCAGCATGTTAGTACGCATTGAATCAACAACTTCATGATTGCCTTCAAGTTTCTTCAACTCTCCCTCCGTCAACGTAGTAGTACAAGTCTTCACCGTCACTTTCTCGGGATGCAAGCTATCCAAAGCGATTATTCTAGTCCTGTAACAAGAAAAACAAACCGATGTCTTAGGAACGTACGAACGTGATGGTCGGTTGGTCTCTCCTTGCGTTATAGGAATTTCATTTAGATCGATCTTTTAACAGTTTCATCACGGGCTTGGTTTTGCAAGCTCTTCCCTTCACAAATAGATCAATGATGAAAAGTTGGGTCAAAGGCTAGCGCGGTTTCTCTGCAGTTGAAATACCTTTAATTAAAGTGGTTAATTATAAGGTTTAGCGAATCGTATCGACCATTTTTCTCTGACCTCGAGTGACTCATGCACTCGCGGACAGTTTTAATCGTCCTGTCAAATGAGTATGTTTGAATCTTGCCGTTCGTTTCGGCTTCTTAAAAGAAATGATTGGCCGGGTCGTACGGAAGCCTGTCTCTGAGAAGGCGTTGATTCCTTAACTAGAAAACGTCTTAGCTTTCAATACATTACTTCTACAATACGGTGGCTATCTTGCCAGGGTGAAAAAGCAAAACAAAGATGACGGACAATGTATAAAGTTTCATGTGTTTGTCTTTTATTTTAAGGGTAAAGGTAAACGATGTGCCGTCTTAATTTATCTTTTGCTGTATTATCTTGTGGCGAGCTGTTAATATCAATCGACTTCACCACTGTAACAAAGCTTTATTTGCCCCTGGACGCCCCATAATGCCTTGCCATCCAAGATGGCCGCCGTATCGTCGAAGCAGTACTCAGATACTAAATACAGATGAAATATAGCTCAAAACGAAAAAATAATCCATTCATTTTCGTATTAAAATGGGCCTTCAACCAATAAGGTACTGCATTGAAGGCGTAAGTGAGTGAGCTCCAGCATGAAAGAGCCCTCATCAAATGAGGCACATAGAAGACACTGGTGGCTGAGCTCCAGCATGAAAGAGTCTTCAACAAATGAGGCATATTGAAGGCACAAGTGGCTGAACTCCAGCATGAAAGAGCCCTTCGGCAAATGAGGCACAGGTGGCTGAGCTCCAGCATGAAAGAGTCCTCAACAATTAAGGCACATTGAAGACACAGGTGGCTGAGCTCCAGCATGAGAGTCTTCAACCAATAAGGTGCATTAAAGGCGCAAGTGAGTGAGCTCCAGCATGAAAGAGCCCTCAACAAATAAGGCACATTGAAGACACAGGTGGCTGAGCTCCAGCATGAAAGAGTTCTCAACAAATGAGGCACATTGAAGGCACAGGAGGCTGAGTCCAAGCTTTAGAAAGCACCTGAGGTACAGGGTAATCACAGGCCAGCGTGTGACCCCCAGATTTTAAAGGGATCTCCAAAAACTGGAAGGATGCCGACGAAAGTAACCTAAGCTTGCAGCTTAGTCGATGCGGTGCCCAATCAGTAAGGTCTCCATTAACGATCATGACGCGATCATGAGAGTATTTTTGGAAGCATTTTACTCTGGGTTGAGCTAGATTTAACAGGAACTCAGAGCAGGATTGATGTCCAGTTGGTTTACATCTTATATCACTTATATCATCTTTGACCACCAAAAAGAAGGCGGAAGCTGCTGTTGAAGGCCCGACAGTGTTGACAAAACAAAAAAATATGAAATGTGTCTTTAGTTATTTCATATATATATTATATATCATATCTTGATTCAGTAATTAAGGAAATCCTTCATTTTGAATTAAATGTCCGAACTTGTTTTAATACTGGTATAGCAAATCGAATGACGTCAATTGTGGAATAAATCAAATATTTTCGTCCAAAAACGATTTGCTTTTTCGTTTTTGCTTACTTTGTTTGGAAGACAAAACGACAATAATGTCAACTGCGATCCATGAGCGTTAAGTATTTAACCTTTATATTCATAAATATAAAGGTTTTCAAAATTTGGTTGCCCTAACATTTCCTTACATGTCGAAAGGTTTGTTTTACGCGGAAAAAGAAGTTCGAATTTCATTTGAATGACGAGTTTGCTGCACGAACTGTGACAACGATGTATGACAAGTCGTGGTGTTGATAACAGCGCTTACACAGACCACCAACCTAGCTTGCCAAGCTACATGTTGTATACAGTGCATGGTCCTTTGGACATATTTGGCCGTGATTTTATCACTCTCACTTCCCCTCCTGTTGAACATTACAGTGCCCAGCTTTTGCTTTGTACCTCTAATGCTTCTAGCTTGCCAAGCTACAAGTTGTATACAGTGCATGGTCCTTTGGACATATTTGGACCGTGATTTTATCACTCTTCCTTCCCCTCCTGTTACACATTACAGTGCCCAGCTTTTGCTTTGTACCTCTAATGCTTCTCATTTGACCATCTACCCACCCCTTAACCTAATCCTACAAAATAACCAAATTTTTTCGCAAAAACGCCCAATAATTTCAATGTTGTTTTCAATGTTTGTTTTTTCATATTTCTCGTCACCTTTTACACTGAATTCCCATTTAATGTCAATGCTTCCCATTTTCCTCTTATGTAAATAGCCTTGTATTCACGAGAATTTCGAGAACATTCCATTTCCAATAACGAATTTTGGGCGTCTTACTAGGTATATGACATAACTATTAGTCGGCATATATATTTAACCAATAAATTTGTGGTATAGTAATAATACGTGCATTGACGCTCCGGTCCAACAACGAACTCGAATATGGTGCGCAAAATGCTGCTAATCCAATCAATGTTTGTATTGGGCGCCGTCATAGTCACGGTTAAGGAGTTTCTCAAAGTCATACAAGATTACTTTGAAAAACGTTCTATATTTTTCTTTATTTTTCTCTATTTTATCAAGAAAACAACATTGAATTGTTTGCTACCTTTACATCGTATTTATATATCATATCTTGCATTGATATTATATCTATTTATCTCAAGTTTTACTGATATCTTAGGCATGCATATTACTTAGTTTCTTAAAAATTACAGATATTTGATATTACTTAATACACAGATATATGTAATGCACTTTTGATCCGATATACTTATGTAAAAATACGTCGTATTATAAAGTGTTTTTTAAAGTATTTTTATAAGCGTGGGATACTCTAGTTCTCCTTGTTATACATAGATATATAGTTTACTAGTATGGGAATTATGGATGGCTTGCAACCCATTTCCCAAGATATTGAAAAGACATGGAGGCCATGTTGGTGGTATAAAGAAACAGCAGAGTTTGACAGTCGTGAGCGTGACGCCGATACATATATCTAAATCAATAACAGTCCGTTCAATGTTACACTTTACAGATCATTCCTCGAGTAGATGAGTCGATAACGTATCGGTTTAATCTAGCGTGCACGACAGAATGTTGAAAATATTACCGAGTTCTTTCTTTATTCATCTATATTCACGATAACCCTCGATTTCCAAGGTTTCTTGCTGCATGAAATTTAAGGGTTTTCATTATTGCTCCACGAAATGCGCTCCTTGGGATCTTGCCTTGGAGAATGTTTGTCAACGTAATCTAACTTCATTTCACGGTTGCAAACATTTTTGCCTAGTTTCTAGTTTCTCCGTTCCAAATCAGACGTGAAACTCAAAAAAGTCTACCGAAGATCGGTTAACAAGTTGAAAGTCGTAAAACTATAGTCTTACCTCGTCAGTCTTCACTTAAAAGAAACGTTCTCCGCCTATGCCACAACACTTAATGTCTATCTCCAAACACATACACGCACAATAATACTGGATGGACTAGATGCCCTTTTGAAGTTCAAGCTATGGGGACCGGTTTATGTAACTTGATTACTTCATGAGATCAGATTCTGCTAAGGAAGCACTTGAAAATTGTCGAGAGAAGTACTTGATTGAAGATTTTTGTTCCCATCGGTCCTTTGACGGCGTGTCAAGCCGCGGTACCCGAAAACAGAACCAAAACAGAAGTTTGTGCTACTCGGGGATAAGACAGATCACACAAACACTGCAGGCTACTCCAACTGACACAAATCACTGTGTTATTGCTTGAGGTTATTGAGAACAAAAAACAGGCAATTTAACTTTCGAAATATAGATGTTTATCAGTAGTTTAAATTTGGACGCTCATTAGTTATCGTAGAAGTCTTTCAACAGGCTTTTAAAACTTCACGAAAATAGCTGGCATTGATACTTGTACTAGATTTTGCYGCGAAGAGTTACGCGGATAAGATGTTGACCATCAGTACTATAGTATATTTAGTTGTTTTTTTTTTTTTCAATTGAATTGCTTAAAAACCTTAAAAAGCACTTGAATTGATGCTTCTGAAAAACTTGAAGTTTCAAATTAAGAATTACAGTGATGTTATTTTGTGGTCGACTTGCTAATGATGTTAAAGTTCATTTAATTATCTAYTGAATCGATCTTGTGTCGTTTGCAATTGCCACTGAATGCATGCTTAATAGGAAGTGATCCTTACAAAAAGAATACGAATGATTAATGATCAATGACAATTCTGTTTCAAAAACGAGACTGGTTGGAATCACTTGAAGAAGTCTTTTCTCGAACTTCAAGTGTGGGTCTTAACCGACCATCTTCTCGAATCGACTGCTTGCTTTACGGATGCACATTTCTCGCAATAAGTGGTACTTCAAGATTTACAACGTACGAAATAATCTCTTATATGTGGTTTGAATATCATATTTTGTTACCATTCTACTTAATGAAGCATAAATGCTTACTTGGATAAAGTAGAAAATGCTGTAAATAAAAACCTGCCGACTAAACCCCGGGTACCGACTGCCTGTCTACCCCGGGTACTGGCTGATCCTATCGTTTTGATCCTACACGAAGAGCGCAGCGTCTCCTTAACAAAAACATTTAAAGTTAGTTCTCGGTCGTGAGTAAAACATTTATTATTTTTTATCACATTAAACTAAACTAAACTAAATTAAACTAAACTAAACTACATGATTAAAAAGCCTTGTTCTTCATTGAGAAAGGAGTTTCAGATCACCAAATGGATGAAATGCCATGCATTTTGCCAGAAAAATAGACGATTTCACACTAAACTCATTGGGATGCTTATTCAAACTGTTGATTTTTAATTTCTTGGGTACTACGTATTACATAACAGTACTACATATGACTGGAGTACTTCAAAACGTTCAAGGGGCATGAAGACTGAGTTACCAACCAAAACAAAATCGTGATCAGCAAAGGATGTGAAATCGATTTGTTCAGTTGTCACGACTCTTATAACCAGAACAACGAAATACTTGGATAAAGAAATTAGTAACAAGCTGAGGCTTAAGTACCTGATAGAAGTGATGTTTAAAATAGAAACGATCAAGAACCAGGAAAAAAATCACTGACTTTGAATTTCCTTGTGATATTTGATGATAGGAAGAGCCTACCAGGTATTGCAGTTTCTGCTGAGTGGCTAAAATTATCTTACCAAGTAAGGCCTATGTATCCATTTGCCACAGCAAAAGCAAAAATTGGAAGAGTAGGCGGCCTTAGGCCTAATGGAAGCCTGAGGACTATAAATGGTATACAATTTAGCACTGCACTTAGACGTACCGTGGATATCTACTTTACTCGTATGAAATCCTTCTGACATGTTCTGAAAATCTTATGGAGTTTGACTGAGACGATCTCAGACACTGAAAATCAAGTAAGATTGATAAAGCATATTTAAGTTATGGGCAACAAAATTCGCAAGAGTACCTCGTAATATTGGAATCTGTTGTAAAAGGAAGGTCAAACAGACTTTAAAATCGTCCCAAATTTCATGTTGTTCAGTTCTCGCTAATTCAGTAAAAACTCATCTTGCACCTTATTTGACAGCGAGGTATTCACTGCAATACTTGCTATTGAGTCGAGGATCTTTACCCGTAAACCAATTATAGCCAATTTAATCCAATTTCGCTGGAGGGAATTAAGGTGTCCATAGAGTTGGGTTCAGTGGATATGCGGTCTGGTCCTTGATGAGGTTGTCTGCCAACTCGCCCGCGCATCTCGCAACTAAAACATGACCTTGAAATATATTTCAGTGCTACATCTTACACTCTCTAATTATACGACTTCAGTTTGCAATGTCGTGAAGAAGATTATTTTAAAAGTCTTGCCAATAGCTAGTAACGATTCTGTCAAACAAAACATACCTTATAGCCAATACTGAGCGATGAAATCATTCATCTTTTTCATTCTTCTACTTCGTTGCACACCACATTTTGACCCTCATATTGATTACTTAGCCAGTGAATTCACGATCCTAAGCAATATAAACAAGTATATTTCAATGTATTTGTCGATACACACTGTTTCTCTGCTAGGCCAATGCAACGACGACGAGTGGCTGATGCGATGATACTCGAGTTGTGGTTAATGTTTATAAACTGGGCGTGGTTTTGATTTCTGGTTTTGACGATACAGAGCCTCGCCGGCTCAATAGTCTTCTGCGCTTAGGCCGAGGTCACTGAATCTATTCGTTTTGAAGCCAGTGTAAACTTGATAATGCGTGGATAAGTTTAGACATCTGGGGATTTGGAAACCTTAATACCTTATCTACAACTTAGGCCTTTTGTGTTATGCCACTCCAAATACCTTGCATCACGAACAATTAACGATAGATCAGTCCAATTCGTTATGTTTTTCGCCGTGAATAAGATGTGTTTTTGTCAGTCAACGGGTAAGATATTCATTCCAGTTCACTGATATCAAGCTAGACTTTGACCCATCACTTACCACGAAATACGACGAAAAAACTCCAAACCTTAGCATATGGAAGTGGAACTGATGACAAACCTTTCCCACCCACCCCTTGTTAAATACCTTTGTGTTCGTCTTTAGCTTGCGACCAGCTATGCAGTATATATATCATTCTTAGCGTTACAAGTTAACACCTTGGTAAATTATGCTAGTAGTAGAGACTTAGTGGTGCATAAACCCAGTTATTCAATTATTTATTGTACAACTAGTATTGAAGTCCTTAGTATTGGCTCTAACACAGGCATAAAGGATGATAATGATGATGACAGCCGCCACAGCAGTATTCATGGACGCCGTTACCTTTTTGGGTTTCCTGTGGTTCAAGTCTATTTCCCCTAACCACCCCTCCCCAACAATGACTAGAAACTGGCTAAACTCAAACGGTTATACCTTGCATTTGATTCTTTGCGGAATGTGCTTATCTGACTAACATCACGCACTAAGGATCATCTAAGAAATCCTCAGTACTTTAACCGAGATAATGGCTTTTCGAATTCCTTAATTGATTGAGGAAGTACGTCCTCACAGTTTTTTTTTTTAAAAACTGGTTATTCCTCTCTTGTATATTCTTTTATTTTGATCATTAACTTTATCAGTTTTACAAAGAAAAAAATTATATGGATGGTTTAAATATTTTCGCGTGTTCCGTTTTCTTCAGTTTTTCTCTGTTGATCTGATTACAAACTGCTAACTGAGGCTGGCATTTTATCTCATTAATAGTTTAACTTCTCTTTAGATAAGTTAATAACATGCGTAATAGGTAAATCACACGCCTTGTATGAAACGACTGAAGAAGAGGGCCAATGGGCCTTTCACAACTTCAAGTCGCGTAAAAAATGAGCCAGCTCAACTAGAAACCGTGGACAGCTGTTTCGGCCTGTATTGGGCCTCGTCAGCACGGTTTATCTAGTGAGCTGGTAGATAAGTTATGGCTCTTCAAGGGCGGATTCAGGGGAGGGGCACAGGGGGTCCAGAGCCTCCCTTTACAATTCATTGCTTTCCCCCTTTTTTAACATACGATATATTACAAAGAATCTTTAAACTATGATATCGTAAACCTTTTTTATTCAAAGTCATGACGCTTTCTCCGTGACGACACTGATAGCGGCTACGAGGGAGGCTAAAATGACGTCAGTTATGGAGTGTAGGTTTTGAACCCCCCTTTCAAAAAAATTTTAGATCCGCTCTTGCTCTTATTGGTCTAGCAAGCAGTTGCAACACGTGCGCACGAGTATGTCTGTATGGAGCAAGGGCCTGGGTCCGAGTACGAGCTTTAAGGTATTTCCGGCTTCAGTGAACTCCAGATGAAATGCGTGTTAAGCGCAACCCGCGCCTTTTACACTCAATTTCAGCACACGCAACATTTAGACATTTGTCGGAAAAAAGAATGAAATCAAAGCAGCTTGTGCATTTGCCAAAATGCCCACCATACGACATTCGCTTCCTAAAATACTTTAACTGAAACTTAAAGATTTGTCGCGACCCAAAAAGGGATCTGTTTTTAATATGAGTAATTTTAGCGCGTAACATTCGAAGTTTTGTGAAGCTTGAAACATAAAACTTATAACAATTCTTACTCAAGAGAATGACGATCATTTATACCTCAAAAAATAAATTTGTCTTGCAACGCCTCACAAGATGTTTTTAAATCATTGCATGTTTGTTCAATTCTGAAATGCAGAATCAACGCTTCAATATACTTGACCGGTAAAGATTAGCCTGCTTCTTGGCGTCTGCCTGAACTTGAATCGTTTTTCCCAGACGTTCGCACACTTCGAAGGTCATTGCTTAATTCCTTTTAATATGTATCTTGCCGCGCTGTCTTTTTTTTTTTTTTTCATCTATTAGTGCTTCACCGTGTCGCAAAGTCAGTGAGACGTTTGGAAACCACAACAGCTATCTATATATTTCAAATACAACATCAGTTATGTAACGTTAACGAGCGCGGTTCCTTGAGGAATTACATTTTAGACAAATGATTTCAAAAGTGTTTGGATTTTTACAACCCGTTAACCGACATCTAATCAGATACTGAAAGTAGAAAGTAAGGATTGTATTCTYAGAAAGAGTTCAGTCAAAGTTAAGAAACTTCTCGAGACGCTGTCAAAAGACCTCATTCTGATCACTCCATCATACTTGAAACAAATACGACAGTTCTAGAGATATTTTAATCCCTTTCGAGTAGCTTTAGTAGTTCCGGATCTTGGCAAGTAGATTAGTCACTGCGCATGATTGCCAAAGGAGGTCGATTGATTGAAGTGGTTGAGTATTCTCTTTAKTCATCGGTGACGCTAGGAGAGTTCTTGTGGTCCTCTCAGTTGAGTAGAGCCTGTTGAAGAAGGTTAACATCATTCATTGTTCTAGTTTAATACTGAATTAATGTTATTTACCTCGAGTACTTTTGGCAAAAGAATATTGCTAATGATATGCCAACCTAGAACTTGAAAAAATAACTAGAATATAACTATGAAAACTACCATATTATTTTATAACAAAGGTTATCATAGAATGATTTTGAATAATTTCATAACGTATGGTTATAGTGTTTGTACTATAGTTCCTGAAAGTGGTTGTGAAAGTTACTGTGATTTACAACATTACATGAAGAAGAGTTTCCCTGTCGGCTAGTAACAAATGAAAAATATTCTTTACTTCCTTACTAGTTTATATGAGACTATTCTGATCGAAGGTCATCATATTTGGGGGTATGCCTCTTTCGTAACACTTCTCTAGTTAAGCCCTGGCTAAACGAGGAAATTTTTTTCCAGAAACATGGTTTGTTAATCATTTCGAAAGAAGGCGTCTAAACTGTCAGGAAACATCGAAAAACAAGTGTAATATTGATCCATGCGGTGCCCAAACTCGAAATATTTTAACCTGAGCATCAGGCCTTTAGGGTAACAGGGGGAGGGCTATTGGAAGAGCCTGATACTTAGGCTAGAAACGTTTCTGACCTTCTGAAGAAATATATTTTGCTTATATTCTCAGAAGGAAAATTTACCGCGCGTAGCAATGTTTCGCACGCTGTGGTGAAACATCGAGGAAATATGCGCGCGGTAAACGTTTGCTTGTTTAGCTAAAGCCCCTTTTACACTGGAGATTTTTGCGGCGATTCTTGCTGCGATTTTTGTGGCAATTTTCGGAAATATGAAATCTTTTGTCTCATCCTTCAAAAGAGACATTCGTGTAGGAAAATCTTGGTATCCTGAAAAAACTTTACAAGTAAATTCTTTACCATTATTTATTATGGACAAATTCTTAAAAAATTCGCAGCAAAAATCGCCGCAAAAATCGCTAGTGTAAACGGGGCTTAAGACACAGTGATAACTACAATTTCTAATCTATAAGACGGAAGTCGATGGAGGAGAGTACAAAATGGGTTTAAGATAGTAGGCGTGCGTTCTCATTTGTCATTGCCCAGCAAACATATTTGATCTTCTTATCTCAACCATGTGGGCGTCACTAATTGAGCGAGCATCAAGAATCGTTGATACGTAACGGTGCGATATTCTCACACCTATTCCTCTATTGTAGTGACTATATATATAAAGTTACCCCTCCCACACAGCATGAAGCAAGCGTGCCGCATTCGTGTAAACAACCAATTAATTCGGACAGCTTTATTACAAGATACTTATGAATGTAATTGAGCTAAGATAAACATATTTTTAGCAATGCTGCGTTAAGCTCCGTTTACACATATGGTTTACACTGGAAATTTTTGCGGCGATTTTTGGTGCGATTTTTGTGACAATTTTCGGAAATATGAAATCTTTCGTCTCATCCTTCAAAAGAGAGATTCGTCTAGGAAAATCTTGGTATCCTGAAAAAAAAACTTTACAAGCAAATTCTTTACCATTATTTATTATGGACCAAAATCGCAAAAAAAAAATCATTCCTTTCTTTTTTTCGAGTTTCGAAGCAATTATTTTAGCTCTGCGAGCTTAGCTTTAGAAAAGTAGAATAAAGATTGTAAAGTGTTTAGTCTTTTTTTACGACTTGGGTTTTGAAGAATTCTAAAACTTTTTAGATGAAGTAGTTTTTTTTCCTATTCGAGACTTTTGGCATAGAGTTTAATAGTTATCGCGAACTTTCAAACCTCTTTTCTTGCTACAAGAATCTTAGAGTTTCCAGTTGTCCAGTTGTCAAGCCGGTGTCGCGGCGGGATACTTTAATTAAGTTTAATTAAACGCTTAAACGCGGTAACGAAACAGAAGCATTGCCGTGGGAAAGCTTTTTATGCTGATTGTGCATTTATAAATCATTGTTCTCAAAAGAAAAGCTAGAATTTTTGACCCATTTTCCCCTGGATTTGACCGAGTTCCTGAAAAGCAATCACGTGCCATAGCACGCGCAAGATACACCTTTGTATGAATATTACATAGAACTCGTATAGAACTTCAAATTTTCTTTTTTAACTCTTAGAATTTTAAATAAGTTGTTAAGCTGTGGTGTTGTTAATTAGTTAGTCAACTAATGTTCTAGTTTTTCGGTGGGGTTAAAGTTTTTTTTGTTGACTCCTAGTTTGCTTATCTGGAAAGCGGTTCTTTCGGGAAGGATTTTGCAGGTTCTTTTGATTCACCTAATCAACAACATAAAAAATCTATTAAAAAAATAAGAAAATAAAAAAGCGTAGACATTTAACCCGGATTAAGCTCAAAGAACATGTTTATAATAACTCTGTAGTCGCTAAGTGTTCGTTTATCCTATTCTTATCCTTGTTAACTGTTAGCGTCCCCAAGAACAATGGCAGTTAATGCTCTGACTTGGACACTTTGCCGCGGGTTTTTGCCGCCGTTTTCTCCATTGTTTAACGGAAAGAAAAGGATTTATCACTTCATCGAAGTAGAACTCTTATCTTTTAAGACTTGAGTTTGCTTTTCACGATTTAACCGCCACATTTGTAAATATTTCTTCAACAAAAATTAATACAACAAGAAGATGGGTCAAAAAAGTGCCTGATCGACAACACCACATTGGCCACCACATTGAGTTCAATGCATCTTTGAAAAATACTTCAATACCTACTCTATCTTAAGTGCTAATAAACAGTTCAAAGCTGTCGAAGAATCCTTACAGAAAGCACCAGAAAAGCTTTCAAGCCTGTCTTCATTGAAGAGTTTAGACAAATACTTGCGATGCTCCGGGAAGCTCTCTTCAGGAATTTTCAGCACGCCATCACGTAATTGAAGTCTACACTTCATTTTACGAACTATTGATTTCACACTCATTCATTGTTTCGACTGTTTACAAGAAAAGCTTCGTTTCCCTGGGCTATTGTTCACTGTTTATATAAGCGATGAATACAAATTAACTTTTGGATTATAAATTTGAGTGGATTCTCGAGGCTCAATCACTCCAGCGTTGACACGATTACAGTAACATTCACAACGGCAGAATGACTCGAGTGGTATTCTTCGTGACCATATTTCTACTTTTTAGCTTCGCTACTTCACTCTCAGGCGCTAAATGGTAAGCTTAATACTTAATCTACTTAACAATTTTAGAATCCTCGCAATTCTCGCCGCTTTTAAACCGACAATCTCATACTTACACCGCTTTTTTTTTGCTTACTTTCAGGTCGGCGTTGAAAATCCTTCAAACAGGAAGAGAGGTTAGTACCGCTTGAGTTTTATTCCTAGTAATCCTGTAGTTAATGGCGGCTCTCTTCGATGGAATCTTTCTGAATTGGCTTTACAATCGATCGAAGAGTCTTTAGAAGTGTGGCATTCGCCTCTTTACTAATATCTTTCGAACTTGAGCAAGACGGATAATCCAAAACTTTGAGATTAATAGACTTTAATTCTCTAAGAAGATGACTTTTTATAACTCTTTCGTTAAAGACGTGTTTTCGAACCTTGTTTTACTTACTTAATCGTAGTTTGAGAGCTTTTATTTTTCCCTTCTTAAGTGTTTTCTTAATCAAAATTATCGAAGCGTTTATGGTTTGAATTTGAGATACATAGCAGGATTAAAATGTCGCTACAAAACTGCGTTGTTGTCAAAAACATGTATAAATAGCTGACCTCGTCCACCATAACTTTTTGTTGGAGTTCTTAGTTGTTTTTCGTCCATAATACTTACACTTGGACAAGCACCTGCGTTAAGGCTAACTTTTAAAAAACTAGAGCTATGACAAGTAAATCTAAATTTTGAAAGATAGGAATCTAAATGTTAATCGCAATTTTGCAGTTTTTTTCTCACTTTCTAAAATTTTTGAAAACTTTTTATCGTAATTCCATGATTTTCGCGAAACTTTACAATAATATTTTCGTAATTTCTGTTTTCGTTTTTTCTTTTTTAACCTCGTTCAGTAGTCTATCTAGTCATTTTAAGAGTAAAAGTCTCATCTCTAGCCCCAAAATTTGAAGATAACTCTTTCATTTGTCCTTCATTTATTTTAAGATCGACATGTAACAATAATTGAGATGTATTCCACCTAAAAAATTGGATTCATAATTCTAACTGTGGTTTTCTTTCTTCACTGCAGGCTTACGAGAAACTGACGGAAAGCGTGCGAGAGGGCGCCAAGTTGGGACTGACCGAGTGCAAGAAGCAGTTTAGTTACGAGAAGTGGAATTGTAGCATTACTTTCAGAAATAAACGTCTCGCTGACATGCCAATATTCATTCAGTCAAGCCTTCCATTGGGTAAGAAAAAATTACGATCACTTGTTTCATTGTCAATCTCACGCAATCTACTGATTTACGCGCAACATAAGTATTTTTATTATTAGATTATTACGATCTACGTATGGTCTACCATCGAAAATCTTTACGAAATGCCAGTTTGATAAAGTTGATAATGTTCTCTTGATTAARTTTTAAAACTTATTTCTTTTGGAAAATTTGTTTGGTTTCGCTTTGCTTGATTTTTCTCTACGAATAGCACACAATTCCGCAAATAATTTATCGTTAGCATGTCAAAAAGGAATGCTTTTCATTTGTATTTACTTACAATGAGTAATGTCGAGTATTTGCGTTACATTGAAATGCCGCCATCTTGAATTTTCGTGAATATAACTAGTTATGACGTAAGCTGTGCCGCCATTTTGAATTTTGGTTAATGATGAATCAAATTTTTTCATGTTTTTTAACTCTTCCATTAGTTACTGCGTTGAATTTGTTTATCACATAAAGTAGAAATATTGGATGATGTTTGTCACTATAAATGGATGATGTTTGTGATTGTTTTATTTCGCGATGACGTTTACACGCCGCCATTTTGGAAATCGAACGAAGCTAAATTAATCAGTTTTCAATTCCAATTTGTATTTTCTGAATTGAATTTTTGCTATCAATAAAATTACGTGGCGATTTAGAAGTTTTTTAAAGCTTGATTACACTATCGTTTGCTTATCTAAAGATTCTTTAACATATTTTCAATACACGAGACGTGACGCATAACTCCGCCATTTTGAATAAAAATTTTTGGCAGTGCTCAGAGTTAATGCTTTTCCTGATTGGTTTTCTGTTTATATTTTTCAGCCAATAAGGAAACAGCTTTCGTCCACAGCATCAGTGCCGCTGGTGTGACGTACAGACTGACTCAAGATTGCCGTCGAGGCAAGTTTGAAAACTGTGACTGTGTCCAATCCAAGAAAAAGTCCGCGAAAGAATGGGGAGGCTGCCATGACAACTTCAAGTTTGGTGATACCTTAGCTAAGCATTTCCTTGATGTCCTGGAAAAGAACAACAAGGCGAGAAGTGCGATGAACATTCATAATAATGAAGTAGGACGAAAGGTAAAAATAAAATTATTTTGCT
>NW_022258847.1:3028-20487 GCF_009602425.1 Actinia tenebrosa | reverse complement strand
AGAGATATCCTGTAATCTCGTTCCCGTTTTTTTTCTTCATGTATTGTAAAGTTGTGTGAATTTTTCAATAAATTCTTTTGTCAAAACCACTTGCAATCTGATTCATAGCTGAGCGCCTTGCCGCCGGTTACACTTACAAGCAGATTCACGACTTCCTAAAGGAACGAATATCCTTTTACTGACGGTGACACAGGAGGAAGCAGAAAGACTTGAATATCAAAGTCTAAACAGAACTAGACAAGAAATTATGTCTGTTCTTAGGAAAGTATATGGAATTGATATTCCTGATTTGATGGGAATATACGTTTCACAATGGGGAAAAGATGAGCTGTTTTATGGATCTTGGGCTAATGTTCCTATCGGGATGTCAAGTCAAGATTACGAGATGCTTCAAAAGAATGTTCAAAGCATTTATTTTTCTGGAGAAGCAACCCATGAGTTGTACAATGGCTATCTTCATGGTGGCTACTTAACCGGCATTGATAGAGCCAATGATATTGTTCATTCACTACGTTAGACGCAAGCATAATCACTGACTAAATTTGAATATTCCAATTTGTTTTCTGAACACTTCATAACATTCTTTAGGAGAAAAAACATTCAAAACCAGGAAAAATAATTTAAATAAAATTTGTTAGTAACGCCAATAAACCTACTGGTAAAATGAATTTTTAATGTCAAAAACAAACTGGTGATGAGTGACCTGACATCTACTTACTAACGAGTAGACCAGACTTCAAGCCAAGCGGCAAGCATAATAATGATTTAAATCGACGCTTATTACTAGCTGCAAGTGGCATCAAACGGACCCAGATGCAAGAGAAAGATAAAAAATATTTTCATAAAACAGCCAAGATAGAGTAAGAATCTTTCATATAATACACTGATAGAATATCTATTTTGTAATGATAATTTTTTACTACTAGATAATAATATTATTCAATTGTTTGTGAAACAAGATTGTTGGAAGTGAATGGAGATTGATCACATGAATAAACGAAAACAGAAGTGATGTTGTCGAACTCGTACGTACGTCCTGAGAGATTATCCAGCACTCTTAGACCACTGACACTCTGAAATAACAAAGAATAAAAACAATTTCTAATGAGACGAACCTTGATAATTCAGTCAAGGATTGAATGATCGTAGAGTGTGACCCACTTTTTTATTTTCTGCCTCTGAAGGAAATGATATGTTGAGGGGAAATGATCCATAGAATGACTGGTAACCCAGGTAGACCGACGAAATTCTCAGACAGCCCCTTAAACTCGCAAGATACTTAAAAATTTTCTTGTCTTTCCAAAAACTGATGTTCAAAGGTCTGCTAGGAAGACTATCTTTTGGACCTTTTTTTATTTTTATTAATAAATATAGGACCATACTTCCAGACATCGAGTTCTGAACCGTCGTATGGCAGCGCGAAGCATTTACGGCTACGCCGGAGATTTCGACCCCGAAACCGCTATCCCTGGATTTACAGACTGATCAGGGAGCTCGGCCGAAGCCTAAGGGAGTGGTTAGTCGGCCCCTAGACCATAGATGATTAACCCCTTGCTATGACCAGCAGACCCAATATATGGACTTCGTCATTCATGGTTTAGCATGCATAGTCACTCCTTTCCATGTAGGATGCGTCTTGAAAACTTGAGATGAGAATCAAAATTGATGTCTTATTTTCTTATCGTTAAAGATAATTTAGAGCGACGGAGATATTTTTAATATCTATTGAGAATGACAAAATAAAAATAAAAATAAAAAAAAAAAAGGAAAAAGAGAAAAACTCGACTGTAGCGACTGTTTTTTGACTGGAGAGGCATTCAACAAAGTCGCCAAATTGCACACGCGCATTAACGCTTCCTTCTCTGATCCAGAAGATTAAGAAGTAACCTCTCTTTTCGGCAGGGCCGTTAAGGTTAAATTCTGCATTACCTAATGTTAAGTCATTATCAACACGTGAGTCCTCATCTCATCCAGTTTTTGAGACCACGGATCGCCTACGTTTGCATTTGCTATAGAAGATTTGTCAATCTTGATCAAAGACTTACCTGTAAACCAGCTGACAGTGGAAGAAGGTGAAGTTTGAGATCCAAGTGAGAGCCAGGGACGAGTACACCGATATTCTGCCACCATAGCAACAAAATGTTAATTGATCATTGAAAAAAAAATCTGTAACAATCAATATCAAACAATACTAACAACAATGACCACCTGTGATAGATATATTTACCCTTCCAGACGTGCCGCACCACATCATGGCTCCATCCTTGCTTTTTGTCATCAGTAATCGAAGATCCATTTTGCGCTCACTATAAAAAAATTACATCAATTAACAACAGATTGCCACTCAAGGGTTTGAGGTAGGTTATTAAGAGACCAGGACATGATACCAGGACAAAATTAATGATGATACTTACCAAGTATTCTTTAGTTTAAACTCGACAGGGAATCTAGTTTCTACAGGAACTGTATCAGGTATTCTGGACACGGTTAGTTTTATATCTGTAGGGATCTGTGTCTGAAATCAAGAAACAAGAAAGCATATATAACTATTGGTGCATTTGTAGAGTGAGTGGGTATATAATAAAAGATAAATAGAAGCTAAAAATGGCTGGTGATTCAAGGGAGAAGGCAAGAAGTGGCTGTAAGACCAAGTGGAAAAAAGCTACAATACGCCTGTACACCTCGGTTTCTACCTTGGCTTAATGTTTTCTCATTTTAGACCAGGTGTCATTCCCTAGAGTATCATTTCTTTGTTTAACATTTGCACATGAGAAAATACATGAATATGGATACAACTCAAACAAAGAATTTTATTCTCAAGAGAATGACACATGGTCTGAAATGGCAAAACATTATGCCCAAGTTAAAGAGGTCCACTAGTGCCTGTAATTCTTATTGGAAGTGAGATGTTTGTTCTCACCACTCTAGTCAGATGGCTTGTTTGTAATCTTCCTCGCTCACCAAATCCTGTTCTCCAAACAATATCTAGCTTCCCAACCATCGAAGCAGACTGAAAAAACAAACGCAAGATGAAATATAGCTACAACATTTCAAAAAGACTGGTGGAAGTTTTGTTGCATGTTGATTTTTTTTAGATTTTAGATTTTTTCATTAATTTGTACCATTACACCTATTTATCCATGTGTATACATATTATCAAAAAGTTAATAAATAAAATTTACAAAGTTTTTATAAATAGTACATTCAATAGATCTTGATAACGTTAATATAAGGATTAAGTATAAGGATTGAAGGTTTTGTTGGATGAAAGTGTGTGAGACTAGTGTGATTGTACACCATACTCCACTAGACCCATGTCCTATGTTCTGATTGGACAAGCAGTAACACTGTACATTTTGATTGTTTCAACTGATCAGTGTAACCTACCTTATGGTTCCTTTCGTAAGATGGTTTGGTTCTCAACATGTATAAATACTGTCTTGTATCATTGGGATGTAAAAATGATCCACGACCAAAAACATTCTCTGTTGGTGCTTCCTCGCTGTTAAAAAAAGCAGTCATTACAATATTTACCTTTCTCTGCTATGCTATAAAGTAAATTACTTTTTGTGATTCCTGTGTTTCTTATCTTCTAAAATCTGATATCAGTGTCAGATCCAGAATGGTTTCAAGGGGGATGACTGTTACCTAGAAAGCCAGCAGTATATAGCTTCCTCTATTGGTTCCACCCAAACCACCCCTTAGATCTGCAAGGCCAAATGGGCTAATGACTCATAGGCCATGAGGGCAGGAGCTCTATCACTAATAGACCACTAATAGCTCAGCCAATCAGAGCACAGGATTTTTTATAGACCATCATTAGTAGGTTTAGAGTAAGTAATGTTAGCCAACTTGTCTTGCAATAAGTGATAGCCTTATAATCTCCTAGTGCACGGAGCCTTTTAGAAAGAGAGGCTTATGCTGAGAGGATATTGAACAGATAGCATGACTCTTTGAAATAATGCTTTATAAATAGAGAACTACTAAACCTGTTAAGTTTATTACTGTCATCACTGACAGAGTTCAGGTCTATTACAGTGTATATCTGCGAGGGTTCCAGACGTACAGACTCCATGACCATTGGACTGGATGTGATGTTTTGAACCTGTGCTTCTAGGAAGACAGTATCATCCTACAACATCACAATACAATATCAATTTATCGGTTCTTGTAATACCATTTCCACTAAGGAACACTCCAAAAGCCACCCCTTGGATATTCTATTCCCCCTTCTCCTTGGGTGAAGTATCTCTACAATATACACTGAGTCCTGGGTGGCATGGGTGGCATTTGGGGCTAACTCGTTGTCTTTCACTGCTGTGAGTCCAATGGGTCAGGTCGCTGGTTCGAGCCCTGCAGTCGCCACATGTGAATTGAGTTTGTTTGATGTGTTGTTCTCTCCTATGCTATGAGGGTTTTCTCCGGGTTCTCCAGTTTCCTCCCTCCATAAAAATCAACATGTGAGTTGAGTAATGTGTGCATAGAATATTAAATGTAGTGGTAGTGCGTGTGAGCGTGAAAGCGTGTGAGTGCAAAAGCGTTAGAACGACTAGACACTTAAATAAAAGTGATTTTTTTTTTCCCTCAGACTCTCCCCAACTTGTAAAAAACTGTTAAAACGGTCATACCCTTACCTCTCCATTATAGAATTTTGTCTTGACATCAAGTGGCTTCAAAACCTGTAAAAAAGAAACAAAAGAAGTGGATTAAAAACCAAAGCTGGATTATCAAAACCACCATCAACTACAGATGAGGGTTTTGTAGTTACCTGAAACTTGAAGAATTTTCTGAAGTACATTTTCTCCCCAGCATTTGTGGAATAGCTGACAGCGCAAACCAGTCTACAAACATGAACATTTGAAAAGAAAAGGTTTTAAATTTTGGTATTTTGTCCGAGAACACCTTGAGAATACAGAGGACAGAATTTTACCCTGGGTTTCTGAAAATGGTTAGGATGCTAGCATGGGCAGATACAGATTGTGGTGAGGTTTAGTTCTTATTTTTGTCACTCAAAACAAAACAGTTTTGAAGGACACTTAATTTTCTACCACTATTTTATAATTACAGGGTCCTTAGTTGCCATTTATAGGGTATAGGTTTGTGGTTATATGGTCCCAGATAAACCAACCAAACCAACCAGGTCAGTCTAGCTCATTAATTGATGATTGACAAGACTTTTACTCACATATGAGTTCCTAATTCTTTGACTTCATGGTGTATCACTTGATCATAGCTCTGCTGGGTGTCTAGTTTGGCAACAGGCATGTTTGCAGCACCTGACAGTGTCAGCCGCTGGGAAGATGTCTGGAGGTCAGTCTAAACAAGACAAATGAATTCACTTAACATTGCAATATATCCTCATCATCTTCACCATCACCATCATTATTAGCATCATTATCATCATCATTATTATCATCATTGTTGTGATTGTCATCATCATCATCATCATCATTATCATCATCATCTCTCTCCCCGTCATCATTATTATTTTTATTATTTATTCAACATATTTTTATGGTAAACAGGATATTTACAGTATACTGTCTCCATCACTACAGTATAGAATTCTATAAATGCTTTAATGGCTTCCATCTTTTTCCCAATGTCACATTTACACTGAAATGGCTTCCCAGTAAACCCAATAACACTGTGCATTTGCTTCCAGCTACAATACTTCACTTACCTTGATTACAATGTCTTTGACTGTCTGATTGCTGTCATTATGAACACTAACATAACTTGAAAATGTCTCACCCAAAAATATGTTCCTGTTAAAAAAAGGCAAAAAATTTATCTATAGATACACCTTCAAGATAGCTGCGAGGATATAAGTGGCATAAAAGTTATTATAATCATTATGATTTATTTTCCCATTCATTTCTTTGTTTAATGGTTGCGCATGAGAAGACACATACAAATAAGGACACGACTCAAACATAGAATCTTATTCTTGAGAGAATTTAAAGTGATTTGAAATAGGAAAGCATTAAATAAGATATATAAACGAAAGCTTTTGTAATGTAGGTACTTACCCAAATGTTTGTGGTAATACTAACAAATCCCCAAGTCCAAAGTTATAAACTCCCTTAATGGTTGCAATGTCGGCATCATGAGACTCTTTGAATATTGTTCCTGGAAGGTCTTGAGCTTCACAGTGGACAGGTACATTGGTGTACATAGAGGGTTTGGTCAACCTCATCACTAGAAATCACAAATACATGTATCAAATCAAATATTAATGACATGGCTTTCTTAAAAGATAACTACAGCTATCTATATTCTGTGAATTCGGTATTTAAAAGCAGTACACTGAAATTTGGTTTTTCGCTGCCATCAATCAAAAATAATCAGTCGGTACCTTTAATGTTCTTGACTGGCAGCAGTAAAAAAGTTATTTCACAATGTCAGAGTTCGCAGAATATCGAAAACTGCAGTAAGGAAATTAAATCACCATATGCCAATGCTAAGTATGATAAGCAGGATGCATTCTGGTCTAGCTAGGGTACAAACAACACCATATGGCATAAGGTGAACAAAAGATATTGGTACCTAAGCTAGACAACAATGTATCATGTTTACTATAAAACAGATTTATTTGAATTTATTGTGGATTTTAGGTGGCCGCAGTTACCTGTTACCTATCCTCCTTGCACCCCATGGCATATAGGGCCTTCAGGCCACAGTTACATGCTTGATATTTACTGTCAAACCCCTTCCTTTGCAGCACCCCACCCCCCTCCTCACGTAGATCTGAAATTAAATTTTCTTTCATATATTTTTCTCTTTTGATTTGCAGGTTTCCTTCAACTAGAACAAGTCTACTGCAATAGATTCAGCATCAAGACATATTTGGATAAAACTATGAATAACACCAAAGTGTTTTTCTACGCAGTAAAGATAGAGTAGACGTATCTATGTTACCTTTCAAGGCCAACAAATGTTCCCTCTCTCTCAACCCGGAGTCCATTTTGTTTTGATGAAGAAGAAATGAGCCTGTTACCTTTGAACACAGATGTTTATCCTCTTAATATATGCGCATAAGCAGTCTGAGCATCTATTTAACACAACACAACTGTACACTCTTGTTTACATTGCGGGCACAGGCTGAGTTTCCAACAAAAAAACCGAACAAAAATAGCATAATTTTTCATATTTATTTTCACTCGATTAGTATTTCTAGATTTCTCTAATGGATATGATTTTATAATGATCTTTGTGTACTTGGTAATTGAGGTATGAGTGAAGAAATGGCATCGAGAATGGATGATTCTGTAGCTGCCTCTAAATCTCGTCCATCAAATGTGAGTAAGCTTGTACAATGTTTACATTTTATTAGATTTTTAAAAATTTTTATAGTAAATTGAGATCATTAATTCGTTACTTTATCTGTCAAATGTCTTATTCATATTGTAATCCAATCGATATTTGACTTGATTGCTTCATATTGTACTTGAATTCGACTGAAAAATATTCCGCTTTGGGTGAACAACATAGACATGTTTTACGATGTTTTACCACGTTTAGCGAGATAATCTACTTGTGACGAAGATGAATTCGTTTTATCATATAATAAACACGTATGACAAGTGATTAACGTCGTTTTATTATTTAATTTTGTATTCCTTAAGCTCGTAGATGTAGAAAATACTGCAATGTGAAGACGGAACTTTGTGTTCTGTAGAAATTTAAATTAAATACGAAGTGAACTTGGCCTGCGGTTGAATTAATATAATTTGCAAAAAGATTCGGATAAGGGATATATGATTCTTGATATTTCTGCATTTGCTCCACCAGGTTTTGGAATGCCGAGTTTGTGAAGACATTTTCCAACTCCAAGGAGATAAAGTTCCAAGGCTTCTTATCTGTGGCCACACCGTTTGTCATGACTGTCTCACACGACTGCCTGTCCATGGACGGACATTACAGTGTCCATTTGACAGACAGGCTACTGTACTAAGCGACTCTGGTGTATGGGGACTTAAGAAGAATTTCGCTTTAATCGAGCTGTTGGAAAAGTTACAAGTATCAACTGCTCCATCAAAGGTGTCTGAGGAGGAACTGAAGGATGGCTGTGTCAGGTGTGATGAGAATGAGGATCACAGAGCAAGTGTTTATTGTACTGTGTGTTGTACAGATCTATGCTCATTGTGTTCAGAGAGTATTCATTCTACCAAGACATTAACAAGACACAAAAGAATACCATTATCAGAGAAACCAAAGGAGAAACCCAAATGCCCTCTTCATTCTACTCATGTTATTGAGTTCACATGTCTGGAAGAGGATTGCAGAGAGAGTTCTTTGATGTGCTTTGTTTGCAAAGATTATGGAAGGTAAGATATCAAAACCACTTCATGAGCAAGCAATCATAATTATTTAGCCGTATGCCGACTCGTATTTGCTATTCGTACGGCAGTCAAAAATAGCATTAAATTAAGCTATGATAAATATTTATGTGCATGTGCTGATGATACATCATTTAAATATAAATTCGTGGTCTAGTGGTTAGGTTTAGGATTAGGTTTAGGGTTAGGTTTAGGGTTAGGTTTAGGGTTAGGTTTAGGGTTAGGGTTTCGATTTTTGGTGTCTTCATTTGATTTTTTTTCTAAGAGAGGAGAACCAAAATCCTCAAAAGATTTTAAAGTCCCACTGCCATACGTATAGCAAATATGAGTCGGCGTACAGCTGCTGTACGAATAGCCACTGCTAATTATTTATTTTTAACTAATATTAAAAAGTCAGCAAGAGGGACAAACTCAAACATCTCTAATGAGCTACCTGTGGTTAAGGACTCAAAATTTTATGTCACAGGGTTCCCAATCAAAGAGTTGGGACAGTAATTTGTGCATTTGTGGCTATACCAGAGGGAGGCCATTTTAGATAATTGGGGTCCCTGTGGTAAACAAACCATCCAATCACAATGCTTGGTTGAGTCATGTGATTATTGTATGACATCATTGTGACAGGCACCAGAATCACAAGCATGCATTACTAGAGACAGAAGCCGAGAACATGAGGTCGTCAGTCACTAATGCTATTCAGCATGTCAGGACATTTACAACTGAAGTCACCGAAGCATCCAAGAAGCTTGCTTCAGTAATTGAAACCATCGAAGGTATGTGTACTTGATCTTAATGATGCATTAAACAGGTTATGATGATGATGAAGTTGATATAGGTAAAAATAATGGTGATGTAGGTATAAATGATGGTAATGTTGGTGATGATGATGATGGTGACGATAATGATCATGATATAGCTGATGGTGATGATGAGGATGATGCTACAGCTGATGATGATGATGATGCTACTGCTGATCATGATGGTTGTGGTGTAGGTTATGATGGTGATGGTGATGTGGACGATGATGATGATGATGCTACAGCTGATGATGATGATAGTGGTGATGGTGTTGGTGATGATAGTGATGATGATGATACTACAGCTGATGATGATCAGGCTACAGCTGATGATGATGATGGATGATGGTGATGGATATTGATGGATGGATGGATTATGTTAATGATGGTATTGATTCATGGGAATGAACAAGGTGATGGATGTTGATGGTTTATGATGGTGATGATGATGAATGATAACGATTATACTATAGTGATTATTGTATGACATGCATTATAACATCATTAGGAGGTGCTGTTATACAAGAAGACGATCAAGGAGATCTGGTCCAACAGCACAATCAAGGCACAGCAGAAGAAGCTCGAGCAAGGGTACGGTCATTCTTTGATGATCTGCGTGAAACAGTCAACCGACAAGAAGAAGCAGGACTGGCCGTTGTAGACAACTACGTCAGAGAGAAGCTCTTCTCTTTACGACAACAGCAGGAAGACATGGCTGTGTTAATAGCTCAAGTGAACTCAGTTTGTTTAGAATGTGAAAAATCCCTGCAGAGAACCGACGCAGAGGCAAGTACAATACGCTATGTTGGTGTGTTAAGTTCTTGTTCATTTTCTCTTCCGACTTTCCTTAGCTAAAATATTTATTCTTTGCTTTTATTTTGTAGGTCATTCAAGCTCGAAATAACGTCCACAGTCTACTAGAAACTGTCCAAGAGCAACAACAACAGTTCATCGACATCGCGCAGCTATGTAACGCAGATTCTGGGATACCTGTGGCCTTTACGAAGGACAACAGGGTTCATATCGGTCCCAAGATGGAAATGAGAGCTGTAGCTCTTGGACTGGATGGAGCTGGAAAAACATCGATATTATTTAAGCTAAAACAAGATGAGTTTGTGTCGCCCATAACTACTATTGGTAAGGATTACACATTTGATTGAGTGGACTGACTTTTGACCTTTGACTGATGTGATGTAACATTTTGCTTGACGAATGTGAGGTAACTTGAAAGAGTGACGTGACATTGGCTTACGCGGCGTGACACTTGATTGATTGGATTGACTTTTTGACCAGGTGACTTTTGGATCTGATTTGCCTGACTTCACCTTTGACTTGTGACTTGGCCTTTGACTTGCGTGACTGCACTTTTGACTTACGTGCCTTAACCTTTAACTATAACGTGGCTTGACTGGAGTGAGTGACATGACATTGGCCTTGCGTGACGGGATTTGACTGGTGTTTTGGATTTCGACCAGTATGACATGATAATCCTTCCCCAACTTTTCTTATCCTGTATTTTATGTATTTAGGATTCAATGTCGAGTCGGTAGAACACAAAAGTCTTAAGTTCACTATTTGGGATGTCGGAGGCTTACAGAAACTGCGTCCATTGTGGAGGCATTATTACCTGAATACACAAGGTATGTATCACAACTCACTTCTCATAAATGTGATAAATGCGCGCAGTACGACTGCTGTGCCATGCTCGTAACTTTGCCATATCCAAGCATTCTGATTGGATGAGCATTGATCTCGCGTGCTAGATTGTTTCCTTTAACTGTTTCTCCTTTTCAGCGGTGATCTTCGTGATTGACAGCAGCAACGTTGAGCGGTTATCAGAGTCTCAAGATGAACTGTCCAAACTTATGGCAGAAAAACGCCTACGAGATGCGCTGTTACTGATCCTGGCCAACAAACAGGTAAGCTGAATCCTTCATCAAACCATAACATAATCCTGGCAAAAAGATTTCATCACCCGCTGCCTTAGTAGCTTTTGCTTTAAAAAAATTGGTGCTGCCAACTATGATTTTTTTCAATATTTCGTTTATCTACGCATTCTTCATGTTTCAGGACCTGCCTTCATCCCTGAGTGTCGAAGTTCTTACAGAACGACTCTCTTTACACAAAATATGCTGCGGTCGAAGCTGGACCATCATGCCTTGCAGCGCGCATTCGTTAAGTGGATTGCACGAAGGATTAGATTGGTTGGCAAGACAGATGATGGCGGAGTTTGCGCAGTAAGCTCATTTGGTTGACATGGTAACTAATGACCAAGTTTGTACAGTAGATTGAAATGGTTGACATGGCAACTGATGTCGAATTTGCGCAGTAGATCAAAATGGTTGGCATGGCAAGTGATGGCCGAGTTTGCGCAGTAGATCAAAATGGTTGGCATAGCAACTGATGGCTGATTTTGCGCAGTAGATCGAAATGACATGGTAATTGATGGCCGAGTTTGTACAGTAGGGTGAATCGATGTTAATTTAATGACTTTGCTCAAGCTATGCCCCAGACAAGCTTGTAGAAACTGTATGTATGACTTGTTAGTAATGCGGTTTTGTTTTTGATTTTTGTTGTGATAGGTTGTAATTTATTCAAATAAATAAATAGAGTATTTTGCCTCATGGGACTGACGATATATGATTTGTTGCTTTAACATCCACACAAGTTTAAATCATTTTTTAAACAACCATTCCCTTCAGGATTGACTCAGTGAAACCTACCACCAACCTGTTAATAGTAATAGAAATTTTATTTCTATAGAATTTCAATCTTTTTCATTATTCATCATCCTATAAATTCACAAGTCTATTATTTATTGGACTCAGTCATATACTTGATATAATAAACTACGTTTCTTCATGATCTATAAACCAGAATATACGTTATACATGTCAGTGCGCGCACTCCTAAGTAAAATAGTCGTTCAAAGAGATCTTTCTAGCCTGCGTCACATCCGGAATTTTCTTCGTATTTAGAGAGCTATTCCTACGAAGAAAATTCCGGATATGACACAGGCTAAGATCTTTCGGACGGTTAGTAGTTTCTAAGCTCTAAAAAACAGTTCTAGTGAATAACGAAGTGGTAGTACCTGGGTCCCCTGTATAATGTCAGGTATCTGTCAGTTGCTATAGCTACCATATCGGTTGAATGCCGTTAGAATTGTGATGCGTCTCTTGTTACATCAACCAATAATGGCAGCCATTTTTCTGTTTGAGACTATGATGAGAAATCCCCTATGAGAAACAACAAACCACTAAACTTACAGATACAATGCGAGAGTTGAACGAACTTTTCTTTGAGTGTTCTTGACAGCTACCAAAGAGCTAGTTCATATTTAGTCTACGTTGTCAGGCCAGTTACAATCGGAGGTCTGCGTCACATCAATCAGTCTGTCATTACCTAGTTCACTAACCGGTTTGATCTGTTTCGTTAAAAGATAAAAATAAAAAGTTCAGTAAAAATCGAAAAAGGATGATAATGGAAATAGGGAGGACGGAGAAAGGAAGAGAGGTATGAAAAAATGACAGCGGATTTATACCTTTTTCAGTAGCACATTAAGAAGTACCAATGTCGATGACGAAAGCCAAACAGCAAACAAAGGCCAACACGATGATAAACATGTACACAACATTACGAATAACCTCTGCACGCTGTCAAATAAAAGAAAAACAATATAAAAGATATAACTTGGCTTGGAAAAACATAAGATACTGACTTACAGCACGTATACGGTACGACATGCCGTAACATTGAAATGGCTTCCCATAAGAATATTTATCGTATGAGTGAGAGTCATACGGTACTGACTTACTTCATCCATGCTTCATCCAATCAAAACGTGTAGTTACTCCTATACGATACGATATGGCTACATTACATGAATTTGCTGTATCGATTCACTCTCAAAAGAAAACTGTTCTTACTAATACAGTTACAAAGTGAGAAAAGATTACAGTTATGGGTTAAAGTTACGAAGATTATAACAGTTGCCTGGCTATAATAAGCGCGATGAATACCAGGTCAGGCATGATAACTGATGAAATGTTTATTTTCACCAACCTCGGTTTTAGTTGCATCTTCAACGGCAGCAGCAGCAGGTGTTGGTTTGTTGTCATGGAGATCAACATCACCACTGCCTTCCTAATAATCACAAGCTCGAATTGTTGTTATGATATCTCAGTATTGGGGTTAGTGAAGTTGGATTAATCTTTACACCCTTTCTTCTTGTCACCGCTATCCTTAACTCACAATATTCTTATTATTGAATAATTAGGAAACACGTGCGCGCGCTGTGTGCGGTAATAAAGCACGCGGGGATTGGCAGAACACGGGAGAAGTTTTATGGAGCAGAGTACGTAGCAAGAAAAACTTTCTTTCATAAAAATTAGAGTAGCCGTTTTATTTATAGTATTAGTATTATTAATAAAATCAGTTGTATAATATTATTAGCATTAGCGTCTTTATCTAGATTGGGTACGTTGCCATGGTAATCTATGTAAAGGTCATCATTGCCATAGTAACCCCGTTAACTAACCTTGGTTTGTGCCGTGTCCTCTGATGTCGGGGAGGGTATTTCCATGCCAACATTGTCCTGAGGATCAACATTTACCGTGAACGGAGCGAGCAACGGTTTCTTGTTTCGGAACAAGAAGACTTCGTACAGGATGACGGTGAGGAGGAAGAAGACGAAGAAGACTGACAGGATAGCGAAGCCTTGTGTCTTCAGTTTGTCCAGCATACTCACTCCCAGGAAACAGTTGATCACTGGTAATGTAAGTTTGCGTTAGTTTGTAACGGATGTCACGCGTCTTGTGTGACAGTTGAGTAGCATGATGGTCCTTGCTGGGAGGGAGCAAAGGGAAGGGAAGGAAAGGAAAATGAAAGGAAAGCATGGAAAGAAAGGAAAAAGGAAAAAAAACAGGAAAGAAATTGAATAAGATTAAAGGAAAAAGAGATAGGAAAAGGAACGATAGGAGAGAAAAGGAAGAAAACAAAAGAAAAGGAGAAAAATGGGAAATAATGGGAAAAAAAGGCAGAGAAAGGCAAAGGAGTGGGGGAAATGAAAAGAAAGAAACGCAGTAAAAACTAAAATGTTTTTAGATACTTACCTGCCAGACCAAGCCCACACAATGCAAGGAATCGATGAGCCCAGGTGAACATAAAACGCCTGGAAAGACATGAAAGATACATAAAGTAACATTGAACAATCAAAAGACACAATAAAACATGATGACAGTTAACGAGTGTTGTAGAAAAAGACTTACGACTCGGCATGAGGTCCAGGACGAAAAAATGCAAGGCACGGCTGAGCAATAGAAATAGCAATGATAAAGATTCCAATGACAGCATGCCAACCTGCACTCTAGATCAGAAAAGATGACAAAAAATAAGCATGAAACGACAACCATAAAGAGAGAAGAACTATCCTACGTACCTCTGACCAGCCTCCCACATGGACAAATATGATGATCGCACTGATGATTGTCAACAAGACTGCCATTAACATACACCCACGATGAATCTAAAATCAGTTAACAGATGATAACATCAGTACACTGGACACTACCTAGTTAGAACACAGGGAGCCCAAGGGGAGAAATTGTGATCATAGCTAGTGGGAACACAGGTATTCCAAGCACTGGAATGCTGTTCTTCATCTTACAGCCATAAACTCAGCCCCATGTACTGCAATCATTTTTACTAATTGTAGTTATGATTCAGTTTTCTCATACATGATCGACAGACATTTTATTTTTGCCCTTCATCATGCGGAATGAAAAAGGAACAAAAGAAAGAAAAGAAGGAAAAAATGAAAAAACAAACTTACCTGGAACCACAAACTATCGTTAAGCACTCTCTTTTCTCCCCAGGATTGTCTCATGTAGCGAGCAGTAAACATTCCAATCACACCAAAACCAATCCATGCCATGAACATCAAACATGCTGAAAGAACACAGACAAGCATCACACAGCTACAAGATCTAGTTAAGAAGTATCCCTGCTTTCCCCCTCTAGTGATATTCAGCTATTTCCAAAAAGGTCAAAGGTAGGGATGGAGATAGGTAATAAGCGATAGGCGACAATGAAGGGATAAGAGGTCATAGGAGTTGGGTAATTCCAAGATTCAAGAATAGCTCGAATGACTGGTATTTCTTATTTTTCTTGTCAATAACACAGATGTTATTGTTGAGATATTTAGTGTTGTTTGTAGACAAAACTATCTTAAACAACTTGGTTATTCGTGTTTAGATGCATGCCGACTGTGCCTTTCGGTCATGCAATTGCCAATCACATCGATCACCATTCTCTGTCACCCCTTCGACATCTTTTGAAATAGCTATGAATCTGCATTCTATTCCTTACCATGAGTTATTAACAACACATAATCCATTCCTTGTACTTCCAGCGTCAATGATACATTAACCATGCGATAAGACCTGTCCTTCCAGTCATGTACTTCGATATCATTATCTATTGATAATACATTCAAAAAATTAATCCAAATGTATTGAGCTGGTAAAAACCTAAACCTATAGTTAGAAGATATTACATCAACTAAATAGACCCGTTTCGAATTCCAAATTACTGCTGTGTTTCTTGATTACAGACTCATTTGCACAGGGTTAGCCTCGTATCAGTGTAAAAATATTCACAAATACCAACAGTAAAGTAAAGAGTGCACAACTTCAACAATACGAACACTTGGAAACTTGACGGACCTTGACTGGCACACGTGAATATTCTGTACAAACTCGAGGCTAACCCTGTGCAAATAAGTCTGTAATCAAGAAACACAGCGGTAATTTGGAATTCAATACGGGTCTATAGGAGTTTGTCAAGTACAGGTGACCTGGAGGGAGGTAAGCCAGAGAACTCATAGAGAACCAACAACTCTACTCTACACATGTGACACTAGGAAGCATGAAAACTACAACCACAGCAGTAAACCCTTGCTTCAACAATTACATATATGGTAAATAAAATACTGAACTGTCTTTTTAAAATCTGACCTTTCACTTTTCCCCTTGCAAATATCAAGTACAGCTTGTCATGCAGGTTGTATTTCATGTACTCTGTAGGCGCTTTAAGTCTTTTGAAGCTAATTACATAATACATTGAATATGTTGAGTTGAATAGGAGTGTAGGGCGATCCATGGTGAAGTAATGATACTCAAGGGAATGATGTGGACTGGTATGGTATGGGAAAAGATTACAGTCAAAGCAAACTGCATGGTCTATCATACCTGCATTTTATAATCCCATCTGAATAAACAACTGCAATAGGCTGAACTCCTTTGGGAGTCTGAAAAATAGAACAAACATTGAAAATAATGAATTAAATGAATATCCTGTTATTATTGACTAACAGAGGCAATTTTATTTCTATATTAAATCTTAACTATGATGTATTTTATGAATTTATAATAATCAAGAACTGTGATTAAAAACATAAATGGACAATTTGTGGAAGCATTTTTGATTGGTTAGTAGAAACTATCTGAGTGCAGTTATGAATGGGAAACCATCCGAGTATCAGACACGGAAGCCATTTACATGCTGGTAGGAAGCCATTTAAGTGACGGAAAGGAAGACACCAGAAGAGGAGGCCAAGAAAGTGATACAGCCATTCTCATTCACACGCGCCGCTCTAGCGATTGTTTCTGTTGCGACAAAGAAGCCTCTGGTGGAAGTCAATCAAGGTGTTTCCATGACATTCTATAGGCATGTGCCCTTATAGATTTGTGTTTTCCGACAATGTTATGGAAATGCCTTGTCATTGATGTCCACCAAAACCTTCTTCATTGCAACAGAAAAATTGCTAGAGGGCGCGTGTAATTGAGAATGGCTGTAAAGTGGTGGAATAGGAAGCCACTTGGATGCCTGGAGTAAAGCCATTCAGACAAGTGTTTGAAATGGATTGAAAGCTATTCAGGCATAAAAAGGAATGCTTACTGGTCTAGTTTCTTTTGGTTTGTTGTGACCATGCACTGAATAGTGACCTATTGAACCCTTGTAGCATATCACACTATCAGTGCCACTCTGAAATCAGACAATAGTTTTATGATTCAGCACCAATGAAATATCCACTTTTGTTTCTTTCCAATATGCATTCATTATTATAGTTGGATATTTTCCAATATACCCTCCACAGACCCTCCCCACCCCTTGGAAATACCAATCCCCCTCCATGGGGGAGGTATGGATATTTTCTTGTACTACACAACATACCCTCCTCAGAAACTCCCCACCCCTTGGAAATACCAATCCCCCTCCATGGGGGAGGTATGTATATTTTCTTGTACTACACAATATACCCTCC
>NW_022258846.1:5758-20693 GCF_009602425.1 Actinia tenebrosa | reverse complement strand
TAGTCAAAGGGAACTCAAAAAAATATCAGAGTTGATATCCCATAATTTATGTATCTTTTTGAATACTGAAATGTAAGCTTAAGATTAAAGGGTGTTTCAGAGGTTTTCTTTTTTTCTCATTTATAATATATTGCTTTTTGTTTTGTTGTATATTAGATATTGTTATCTTTAATATATCTTTATTTGAGTTTAAGAAAATGTTTAATATCTTGAACCTTAATTGTCTGCAAGCTAAAAGGGATCACATTTCAAAACATGATTAATTCAGATATCCCATTGAAATTCTATTTGCATTCAGCCAACTACAAAGCTACTGTAACAACTAATTTGCTGCATGATTAAAGTCTTTTCACAACAAGCAATAGAATAAAAGCTGTCTATAATTTGAAAATGATCACTGTGTATTATTCTAATGTGTTTTCATATGATTTAAATAAACATCTATTATATTATACTATATATAATRTATATATTGTAATGATAAACTATAACTTGTCTCAAGAGCTATGGAGGATAAGATCAAACTCCTGTCGATTACCCCATGCCTTTAATTCTGCTTAATCCCTGGGATAATAATATTGCTAGATTTAGCATTATTAATTAAATATAACCCAGTTCTGACAATATATAATTTAAAGAGATCACTAAATTCTTTAGAAATTAATCTTTCTTATTTTAAGTAAAACAGTTTACTTTACAGATAAGAAAGCAAGGTAAACTTTATCAAAAATAAGAGTATTGCATTCTTATTTTAAGAATCGTATTCTTAAATTAAGAATTATCATTCTTATTATGAGGAAATTGAAAATTTACCCTTTTAGAGTGAGAATCTTGTTGTCACACAACAGTTTTCTTTGCTTCTAAAGCTTTTGACTCATTCGCAATGTTTCTCTTACTAATCTTGTAATCTTACATTTGATCTTACATTTAATTTATCTTACTTCATTTGCTATGAGATTAAAATTTCCTTGAAGGTAAAAAATATGTTTTGTTGAAAAACATGTATATTTTTCGATGCGACTAAACGTCCGGCAGCCGGACACGGTATTCAAATAACTAAACGTCCGGCAGTCCGAAATTTTCACATATTTCTCTTTAAATTCGGCTAATCTTTTTTTTGAAACCGTTTATCTTTATTTGGATTCGCTAAGCGCTTCCAAAAAACCAAAAAATCCGAATTTTCCCTTTTTGTGGTTATGATTTTTATGATAGTTTTCTCTAGGTGCGTGCGAGTCGAGATGCTGTAGCAGCTGCAGTGTACCTTTGCATTATTAGCCAGCCAATCTATCTGGCTATTGACATCTGCGAATTCTTGAAGTTTTGCGTTGTCATCTTCAGTGAAGTGGGAGGACTGATGAAGGCGTTCTAGCAGGGTGTTTGCAATCGCGGCTTGGTTTCTGAACCTTCTCTCCAACTCCAACCAAAGACCTTCTAGTAAACTCGTGGGGTTGTGATGTTGTYGCTTACAAAAATTGTTTACTACTCGTTGGATTTCTGCGCTCGTGAATTTTCGTAAATATTTGATTTCTTGCTCTGGAGCTATCTCCGCCTTGCCCATCATTGCCTTGAAGGCCCTTTACCATGGTTGGAAAAGTGTTGAAAAAGTGCAGAGGTACACTGCAGCTGCTACAGCATCTTGACTCGYRTGCACCTAGAGAAAAATATTATAAAAATAATAACTACAAAAGAGAAAGCTCAGATTTTTTGTTTTTTTGGAAGCGCTAGGGTACTCTAAATAAAGATAAACGGTTTAAAAAAAACCAGCCGATTTCAAAGTGGGTGTTGATATTATAAAGGGACCTATAGTCCTATTGTATTATCACCTGCTCTTGGGCGAATCATGAAATAAATAAATGATATAAATAAATATGGGAAGTTTTTGGACTGTCGGACGTTTAGTTATTTGAAGACCTTGTCCGGCTGCTGGGCGTTTAGTCACTTCGTATTTTATTTGGATACCAACAGACTTCAGTACTTGATAAGTGAAAACACCTAGTRTGTTAAAGTGCATGTCAGGGTTTGCTGGTTTCATTTCTAGAATTAAGATTATGTTTAAGTAAAAGCATTTAAAAGCATCACGTTTATGCTAATCCCATTATTCTGATTTTAGATTTTTTTTATCTGGCCTATCTTGACTGGATACTCAATGCCTTGCATATTAATTTCATCCTCATACCTCGGGTACTGGTGGGTACGGGGTGTAGGATGATCTTTCYTGGCAATGGGGTGTGTAGCTGCTAGGACTGACCAGAGAAAGCACTTTTCATCATGATTCTTYATATTCAGGACCGCCTTCTYATCCTTAATCTTCTTKGGTAGTGGGAGATAAGTGGCCCCTTTCAAAGGGTTGTACTGAACTATTCCCAAGTTTAGGTGCAGTACCTATGCAAAATAATCAAAAGTTATTATTTGTAAACTCATACCCTGGTGCAAATCCAGCTCAGGATCCTGGTAGGATCCTAATAGGATCCTAACAGGATCCTGAGCAGGATCTTGTACAGGATCCTGTGCAAGATCCTGTTTCAAGATTCTATAGGACTTGTACAGAACCCTTTACAAGATCCTATAGGATGCTGGTAGTATCCTGTTTAATATATTGTAGGATCTTGTTCAAGATCCTGCAGGATCCTATAACATCCTACTTAATGTCCTACAGGATACTGTTCAAGATCCTACAGGATCCTATAACATCCTACAGGATCCTATAGCATTCTATTCAAGATCCTATAGCATCCCATTCAAGATCCTATTCAAGATCCTATAGGATCCTATTCAAGATCATATAGGATCCTAATTGAGGTTTTGATAGGACCCTGTACAGGATTTTGTTATTTTCTTGAGAGTACAGTTTTCAGAATAACACTAGTTATGACTTTTTTTTGCAAAGTTTATTATGTTATAACTAAATTCATATAAAAAGTTTAATATTACAACAATCTGCTAAGCTAAAAAAGTTGCTGCTTGTTATAACAACTAAGTTAAGATGAACAATGTTACTTTTATTGTTAATTTTCACAAATCCTGCTTTAAATTTTTACTAAACTTCATTTTTGCTGGAAACTAAATTCACTGAATCTTTGATACGTTATTGTTTAAAAATGTAAGAGCATACACCTTTCTCATAGCTGTAGCGGTCAAACTCGGTTAGTACTAGGAAAAATTGCATGGAAGCGGGGTCAGAAAGGCCTTATTAGTAAGCAAAAAAAGTACACTTACTAGTATGATATTTTTGGCCAAAGCCATTCGCCCTTACTTCAAAAGACAGTTAAGAAAACTCGAATTGGCGAGATGAGTTGTCCCTAGTACCAACCCAAACATCATATTAGATAAGCATTTGACATGGGCTACATAGGGTTTATCTCCCATATTACCCTGCTCATTATGTATTCAAGGGTTTTATCTAGTGCTTAAGTTGGTGTTTACAAASATATGCAACTATCTTCACAAAATTTTTGCACGACTTTATGCTTTATGTCACCAGCCAGTAGATTTCAGGTTGGCCCATGAATATAAATGAAGGATTGCATCACATCAACTAGCACTGTACCTCCTCATATTAGCCAATCTATTAGACTTAGACTTTGGCACTAGTTTGTGTTTGAAAACCCATTAGCATCAAAATGTGATCTAGTAAATTAGCTAGTTATATCTTAAAATGTGATCTAGTAAATTAGTCAAAGTGCTTATCACCCTTTAATCGATGTCTACTATGAGAATTTGTAATGATAACCTTTCTAGCCCTGAGAAGGAAATGAGGTTTTTTTTAATACCCCAGAACAATTTAATAATGCCTCCTATGACATCATATTCATAGCATATTGGAAGGAAAAAATGGCTAGAGGCAAGTGTGATTGAGAATGGTTGTAATAAACCATTCCTGTTAAACTTGACTTTCATCTAATATCGGGTGATCATCAACAGCTTCATACTTCTCCAACTTTCGAAATGCCTTGAGTTTATCAAGGCATTTCTGATTTAAACTGGTCCTGATGTCAGACCAGCTTGTTTCAACCATTTTCTCTCCATACTTCACCTTGATACACTCTACATATTGGAAAAGGAGAAAAATGGCCTCTTTAGAATTTTCAACTATACATATTATAGRTRTAATAAACAAATGTCTCTTCACACAAATAAAATAATTTGATTGAGAGGTTTGAGGTGTCTGCCTAATTTTGGACGCTTGATTTGAGCCTAYGATGTAYGTATGCTCAAGAACCGCTGAAAARTCTACGAGAATAATCTACAACAAGAATTTATTGAAGAACCATACGCTTTTTGAGCTTCAGCAGGGCAAAACGCTCAAAATTTGCAYGGGACTATTTTTTAATAGCTCATTGGGAAAAAGCTCCTCAAAATCCAGGTAATATCACTGGGAGCCCGGCTATATATTTTTTGCTTATTTTAGAAAATTAACTTTGCTCTTTGTGGGTTTCCTGTTTTGTGATCATTTTCCTTTTACATAAGCTGTAATCAGATCTGCRCTGTAAACTGATAGCCGATTAAATTCRAATCAWTAACCGTTGGTAACGCACTCTCTAGTAAACACTCAAAGGAGGAGAAGGGCTGCAAGCAAGCAAGTTTTATCGTATGATCATCACCTCCAGTTGCTCGGACCAGCTATTTTGWACAACCAGCAGGAAGTCTTGATGACTTTCATGTTTCGATTGYGTCATGTTGTTCGAAAATATTAAAGATGTAAAACCCTGTTAACAAGGGAATTCAAATTTTGTGTTTTGGTGAGTATTAGTTATTTCCAATTTTTTTTAGAATAATAATATCAGATATGCGGCACACGCTTAGAATTYGCGGGAAATATTGAACGATACCGGAAATGTCCAGAAATTATATGGAAATTTAGATGTCTCTGTGTCAACAAGCTGTCAAATTCTTTTGTTTCAAATCGGACGTACATTAGATACATCCTGTTTCATAAGCTAAGCGGTCCGAGCAACTGGAGGTGAACATATRACTAAAACTTAGCTTTTAAATATCACTTTCTAGGATCGTTACTTTTACGAGTTCRACAAAATAAAACATCCMGRCCCAAAGTTTGTTCATTGAGCAAACATTACATGGGTTTTTTATTAATAAATTACCTCCATGAATAATTTGAACAGGGATTTTTAAAATCGGACTCTTGCTTTGTTGCAGCCCTTTTCCTCCTTKAGTGTTTACTAGAAAGTGCTTTACACACCACAGGCAACCCATAAGAAACAAAACACCAACGGTTATTGAATCTGCTATCAGTTTACAGCGCCGATCTAACTTTTACAGCGCGCAGATCTGATTACAGCTTATGTAAAAGGAAACTGATCACAACACGTAAAATCCCACAAAGAGCAAAGTTATTTTTTCTAAAAGAAGCAAAAAAATATATATAGCCGGGTTCCCTGTGGTAATATCAACATTTTAGAAAAAGTTTATAACGCCCAATATTCCTTTCCAGATTTGGAATCAGCATTAAATTTCAGTTTGGAAAATCTATGTTTTTTTAAAAAAATTTAAATTGTTTTCCAAAAGTAGACAGTCTCCTTAAGGTAACTCCCTTGAAAGAAATTTTACCAATAACCTTGTCCTTCATATTTTGATATATAATGACGAGCATCGCATTTATCACAAATCATAAGCTATGTACCACTATTAGAGTGTATGGTTGGTAACACATATTAGCTCAYGTCCTTGAAGTTGATCAAGGTGAGAATCTGAATATTAATCAATGTAACTTACTTTTGATGAGATCTATTTTATCCTGGTCAAGGGCCGGTTTTTTCACTCCTCCATCTTTTGGTTCCACACTGCCACTTCTCATCTCTTCATCTGTGAAGAGAAGTGACAGTAGGGCTGTTGCATAAAGCTTTTCCTTTGTCGCCTTTGAGCCGACATGAGTCAACAAGTTAGACCCATTAAAAATCTATAGGAAAACGAAAAAGTATAATTAGTTTAGTATCCGATTTTCGAAATAAACAAATTGTTTAAGGTTAATTAAACACAAATTCTTCATTGTTAACATCTTTTTGTATTGAAGAATTGTAGTTAGAATTAGTTGGACTAAGCAATGTTGATGATTAAACAAATGTTGATGATTAAACAAATCGTTAATTAGGAAAAAAGGGAGTAAATATCAAGTCATAACTTGCAATATCATGATTCAGTAAACCAATTGGTCAATCAAAGATATTGTAGTTTATTATGCAAAGCTCTGACTATGTTTGAACTTTGGACTTAATTTTGAATAATTTACCAACTTAAATTAGTAATGTTGACTTCTTTGTTTTAAATTTGTAAGAGAAGTTTGTAAGGGAAATCTTTTTCATTGAAAAATTAAAAGGAAGTCTTTCTTGATGCTCAACTCAAAGGCTTCTTCATATTATATTATCCAATATTCTCAAAACATACCTCATGTATCAAGATATGATTAGCTCTTGGGCTACTCATTTGCTTATTGAATGCAGGAACCGGCATTTTTGCTGCTGTAGTAGCTGTTGATTGCTGCCAAAGTAGTGGAACATAAGAAGTATACAAAATAGCATATGGCATTAATAAATTATAAATTACTTCATCCAACCTGAGCCTACTCTCTAGTATTCCAGAAAGGAAGACTTTATTTTTTCCGTTGTTGTACTGTTTATCAAGTTCTGAAAGGTGGGTGGTGGTTTGGTAGACACTCCTGAAATGTGGACTCCTGTTCCTCTTTATCTGGGCTTGCTTTTACCATGTGAATTTGTGAAGAAAGGTACCATTTTGCATCCCAATGTTTTTTCAACTGTTTTTCGAACTCTTGGACCATTTTTCTGGGATGTTATTTAATTATAAATATGATAGAACAAGGTTAGTCTCTTACAAAATAATTAGTCGTTTTCCGCCTGCTAACGTTATTAGAGTAATACTATTTAAAAGAGTACAAGTTACCTCATATTCAATGATTTCCTTGTCACTAAGTTTCTGCTTTTTCGAGGAGCATAGAGAGTTTTCTTCATCCTCCAACCTCCTCTTTGAAGCGCCACCATTACAATTAGTCTTGTGTCTTTCCAAGCTATATGTTCATTATTAGATATAAGATTACATAGAGGTGATAATTATACACTTATTTTATATGAGACTTATGTTCAGGACTATTAAGTGCAAGCAATTATTGTTAATCAAGATCAATGTGAATGAGATTGTTCAAACAAATGAAACTGGAAAATGAATATAATTTATAAATTTTCTGATCGTGTCTGTTAGATTCAAGTAGATAGTGGAACATACCTTTCAGCCTTTGGGGCTCTTCATCCAAATCATCTGATGGTTTTGCTACTGAACAAGAGGGAATAACACACCGATGGCATTCTCCTTGAAAACGGCCTTATTGAAACCCTCTCCTCCATAAAACACTTAATATTTGCTCTATCCATATGTGCACTAATGAAAACTGGTTATTTCAAGTTAAGAATCCTCACAATTTCTTGTTGCATCTTGGTGCTGGCAGTTGCATTAACTGCAACAATCATTGCATCTGTAAATACTGCCCTTAGCTGCTCTATATCTTTGTATTTTGGTCGGAAATGTTAAGACCACTACTGAAGAATGACTCTCATCAACAAAAATGAGTTTTGGACCCAAAATGTATTCATACTTTTCCGACTCTGACATAATGTTATAATTGGTACTTATTTCACTTTGTGAATCATCACTGTCATATAATTGTTTTTCATAAAAACAATCATTAACAATTAAAAATTCTCAACAAATATAAATTAATAATTCATGTTCCTTAAGAAACTTTGCGATTAATGTCATGGACTAATTATATTGGTCCTTATGATTATGTAGGCAAGCACAGCAAGCGCAATATTTACATTATAATGTGTACAAGTACAAATCGAAACTCGAACAGGCAGTTTTCAGAAATGAAAAGAAGTGATCTTTAGCCATTTCTGAAAGTTTGGAAATGAATGAATAATTGAACTTGAATTTTGTCATTTGCTGAATCTGGTGACATGTATGCACTGTGGATCTGATAAGCCTTGTAGTTACCTACAATTAATAACAACTACTTTATACATACACAGCTACTGTATTCACTTACTCCAAGACTCTTCGTGATCCACTCTAAGCAGATGGGCAATAACAAATGCTGTAGCCAACTTGAACGACATTTCATTCACCCCAAAGTCTTCTGAAGCTTGTATAAACCTATAAAGCCCCATCAGGTGTAAAGGAATGAAAATTAGTATAATTGCGAAGTTAAAACTCTTGACGATGAAAACATAAAAATTTCAAAATTTTATATTTCCTTAATAAAAAAATATTTTTCAGATTTGGAATCAGCATTGAATTTCAATTCGAAAAGTCGAAGTTTTGAAAAAAGTTTAAAATTTTTTCCCTGAAAAATAGGCAGTCACCTTACTAGATTCTATACCGATTACCGTAAATTTTATTCACAAACCATGGGAGATGCTCTATACATCCAATTTTTGAGGTGCACCAGAAAAAAAATTGTTGACTGTTGACTGACTAAATCGCCTCTTTGGTGTCTAATGACTTCCGATGTACTAAAGCTTCAAATTACAGTCAAACCAGATCGTGTTCCTATCGTGAGTCGGAAAATCCAGTTAATGATTCTGAATTTGAATTCGAGTTTGAGTGTCGAGTTTGCTTTGAAACGTTGTTTAAAGAGGCGAAAAACTTATTACATCGAGATTTCATCACTTGTTTTCTTAATATTTTGCCTATCAAACCATGAGAAGATAATGACGTCATCTCGAAAAATGCCTCAAGAACAACTGTAATGAACGTGAGCTCATACTCTTTAAACATGAATGCTTGGTTTGGAATTGATTTTTCATCGAACTTATGACTCACCTCCCTCGAGAAGCACCAGTAGTTTTGTGTCTGAAAACCAATTAGTTCAACTGGCTGAAATTCCCTTATAGGCTCTTCACAATAATACTTATCCTTGAAATAAGAGTGGTAGCTGTCAAGGTCGCTTGATGAAACGTCGTTTAAATTAAAATTGCCACCACCAAAGGCGCTCCTAGTCTTCTCAAGCAACTTTGTTTTGGAGTCGAAAGCAGAAACTGGAATAACAATCTTCCTAGAGGTTCAAAAATAAGTTTAGGCGTATGAGTGCATGTCAGAAACGTAGGGCGGCACGCCTGAGCTCRCTGCAAGGATTTTCGATTTTCCTGCCTGGTTTTGTGTGTTCGGTTAGTGCCGTACATAAACTGTCTTATAGGACACCATTGGCATAGCAGTTTACTAAATAGAAATAATTACTGATCTTATAGAAATCCATAGTTTTCAGTCTGCATTATCCCAAAGAATGCATAGAGGAAAATCAGACATTATTTATTTCATTCATTATTGGCTTTGTTTCTATGATAAACAAGCTAGAAAGAAAACAATTGGATTTTGAGAAGAACAATAATTATACTAGATAACGGGGCCACAATAGCGGGGGTTTTAACAGTGAATGTGCCTCCGACTACCGGGGAAAATGTCAATAACATGAGGAATGGGGATTTTTTAACCAGAACCTAGAAAAAACAAATGTCTATAATGTAAGTATAATTATAAAATCTAAGTATAAATTGAATGGATGTAAAAGATAAAAAATAAATAAAATTGACCAAATGGGCTTTCCAGGCCACCTTAAGGGGCAACCAAATTTGTTCAAAAGTATCGAACAAATTCAATCTTGCTGGGACAACAAAAAAAGGGTTTGCATGATTCAAAGTACCTTTGGCCCATCTTAATATTTGGGTACTTTTGTTTAAAAGCCTTATTGTTCCCAGGACGCTAACCATAATTATTCAGTCCATTTCAAAACATAAATAGACTGATGAAATGTTGAAGTATTGGTTAAATGTTTCGAGGTGTTAATGTTATTGATAATATGATGTCCAAAAAAAGMTTGCATAATTGAGTTCATTAAAAAAATGAATTTCCCGCCATTACAGGTCGCCTTTGAATTAATTACTTCATCAAAAATCTATATAAAAGTCAATAAATACTATATGAGAAGATATAGAGATAAGAATATGTGGACTGCATAGCACTTAAGAAATACATGAAAATATAGAAATATAGATAAGTTATAGTACTTGGGAACAAGGTTATTCCGGGCGAAAGCCCTTGGAATTAAATTCAGAAACGTTAATTTCGGACCTCGCTGGGAAACGAACCAGCGAGGTCGGAAATTAATTTTTCCGAATTTAATTCCAAGGGCTTTCGCCCGGAATAACCTCGTTCCCAAGCCCTATAACTTATCTATATTTCTATATCTTCACATAAGAAGATATAGACAAGTTTTTGAAATTATCTAATAATCTATATATATCTATATACATCCAGAAATCTAACAGAATGCCCAAATTAAATGGCCAAGTGGTAATCTCGAAAGCAGTGCTCATTGCTTAAAGGAACGACTTACTGTTGATATTTTGACTGTGATTCAACAGGATATCCCTTAAGGGTTTTACGGCCAGCTTTCTTGCACTGTACACACTGCTTCTTTCGGCCATCACAGTATTTGATTTTTCCTTTTGTACTATTATCATTATGAATATTAACATCTGTAACATTTTTCATATAATAAACACAACATTAAATGTTTATTTTTATGACTAGAGGATAAAATTCGTATTTACGCGCTGATATTCAGTACCTATATTCTATGCATATTTTCCATGTGGCTGAAAGCTTGAAATGTAGTAAATATCTCAGACCTTATGTCGGCCTGAAACGTTACCACTCGAAAACGGACTTGTCTTATCAGGTTCTGAGACCTCAAGGCAATTCGTAATACACCTCTTGGTAATGCTGATGAGTGTGGAGATGGCAGCACACAGACAATTCTGCTGAATGGCTGTCGTTGGGCACGGGGTGCTTGATCTTCTACTCGGTCTGCTTCTTGTCCTTCTTGGCCCGCTGCCTGACCTGCTGCCTTGTCTGCTGCTGGTGCGGTGGCCAACCACCTTACCATATTTTGGAATTCTCGAAACAAGTCTTCGTTTTGCGTTGCCTCTTTGCATCTTCGCTGTTTCATTTCTTTTTAAGGGAGTTACTCAGAGAGCTCGATAAGCAACCCATGTTTCTTCTCTTCCTGATAGATAGCAGTCTGTCCACCACATTCTTCTTTCCAGAGTGGAGTCTTCCTTTTGAACTTCTCGAACGTCATGATGGACCTTTGGAGGGACAGGATTCCCATAATCGTAAATTTTCCACCAGCAGTTCTGGGTATTCATAATACGGTCAGCATTTATACCATTAGCTAGATCTTTAATATTTACCGAACACCCATGGGACTCCTTGCTATTCAACCTCGTCAAGCCAACTGGAACTTGATGATTGAGCTCTACTTCCCTGGCTAAGCTACCGTAGACTCTTTGTTTGCAGTCAAGAGCCTTTGGTACAACGGTTCACACTCCCTTTCCAGATATCACTGATAATGTTTCCGAGCATAGATTTTGTGAGGGTCAACTCAAACCAAGGCAAACTATCTTTTATGGTTAGAGAGTGCTGCTGGATATCTTCAGCTTTTGTAGTAGAGCCTGGATGGTATCGATAGTTGGAGAAAACCGTATAAAAGCCAACGGTAGTAAGAACATGGGTAATACATGATTCACTTATAAATTGAGTAAAATAATGTTCAGCTGTTTAACTTACCTTGTTAGATCAGTCATTTTAAAAGGCCAGCACCAATGAGAACTGTTCTGCTATTTCCTCTTGGTACTGCGCTGACATCTCGATCCAGCAAAGCTACACTAAAGATGTAGTACTGCTTTCTTTTAGAGGGAAAAGAGTTCTGCACCCTGCCCCTCCCTTTTCTCCTAGTTTGAGAGGCTCCTGTTGTTGGAATCGCAAGTTCCAAGCGCTTAAGAAAAAAACCATTTCTGTGCTCTTTAAAGCCAACTGTCAGAAAAAGTAAAATACAATAAAGAATAAAGCCCAGTATTTTAATTCACTATAATTACCATGTTGGCAGTGCAAATTTACAAGCCCTGGAAGTAAGGTACCATGTGACTTTCAAAGTTTACGTCAGGTGTACCTTGCAGTCGAATTATCAGCCTCATATGCCTCTCTCTTGCAAGGTTTTGAAAGATGGGAAAAAAGCTCAGGTCTTTTTCAAATTGCCACTGTGGCCAAGGGGCAGAACTTCCAGAAGGCGAAGAGAGGATCACATGAGATTTGCAACATCTTTTATAGTAAGCCAAAGAACTCCTGTGGTATGCCACTTCCGGGAAAAAGCTGGAGAAGTTTTCGCTTGATATGCACTGTAGTCTGCAGCTTTGCCAGTTTGTGGGATTCCCTTCTAATTGTGTTTGATTTGATGGCAACAATGACGACCTTGCTTTCTTCATTAGGAGATTTTATTGAGGACACCGCAGATGGGCTTGTCAATTCCGTACGGAATTGCAGGCATCCAAAAATTAAATAGATATATTCATTTTAGAATCAGATATCAATGTTCGACATGTAAACTAATTATGTTTATATATTGAAGTACTAAAGTAACATTCATCATGATTCCCAAATAAGAAGTGTACCTAGATGTGAAGTTTTTACACGCATAATTTATTAATGGAAAAGCTACTGTTACAACAACAAAAATCGTCAAACACGAACATTTCACCAATTAGTCCAGTAGCAGAGTCCGGAAAATAGGGGTTTCGTTCAACTCACARGTTAGAAAAGGTTTGACACCGGATTTTAATAGCAAAAGACCTCTTGAATAACCCAGAGCAGTTTTTAATGTTGAAATGTGGTATAGGTTCCGAATTAGGGGGTGTTTTTSTCATGCAATATCGGATATCAGCATGAAATCGAGGCTGGTCATATAATCAGCTTTGCCTTCTCTTTTTAATTGCAAAAATTGTTCAAAATAGGAAATAAAGTAAAGCAACGATGAAGTAGAGTCATGAAAGACACTATTTGTGGTAGGGGATGTCACGTGACCAAACACGTGACCTGTCTTGAGACAAAATTTGGCAAGGAAATAGAGAATTTTCAAGTTTTTAAGCATTATTAAAGTTACRGTTTAATTTCAACAGGGTTTTTTTACTGTGTCTGACTCTCTTAGCTAATAAACATCATTTCAGATACTGAAAATACCCCTTTTAATGTAAAACGGTGCCACGGCTTGGCTTTTATGAGAGTAATAGTGCCAACATGAAAACGAGGCTAATTGAWTGGTTGGCGCTTTCTCCTCTATTTCTTAGTAAACTTTGACCAAAACAGTCTTTCAAGTTAGTCCTCAAAGACATGAAGTTGTAAAATTTATATCCACTATATTAATAACGATCACGTGGCTGAAGATCACGTGAAGTTAGTCTGAAACATTAAATCCATTGAAATATTACAAACACATTCAAAGTACAGATTGTTGAGGTTCAATCAGATTCATCTGAGGCACTTTCATCTGAGTCACTATCATCTGAATCACTTTCTTCTGAGTCACTATCATCTGAATCACTTTCATCTGAGTCACTTTTATCTGAATCACTTTCATCTGAGTCGCTGCTATATTGGCAAAATAGACCATTAGGATTTTTGCATGCYGACTCATCTGCCATGCAATCGCAGGCCTCTGTGCAAGCAAGACCAGTGTTGTTGCAAGAACAATTGGTGAGACATTCTGATTTTTTGCAGTGACAGGTGGTTAGTGCCAGCAGACATTTTGGTGCAGGCTCCTTTGTCATTAAAACTGGTTGTAGGACGCCATCTTCCATTTTCCACCCATGACCCTCTGGCTGAGGGAGACTCTGCATAGCAGTTAGACTGCGTCTCCAGACACATGCCTGATAGTTTGCACGCTGTATGTGTTGTTGCAAACTGTCTGAGGTCGGGGGAAGCTGCTCGTTCTTTTGCTTTTTCTGGCAGAAAATTAAATATCTCCTCTCATCTGCAGTGCTTGGAGCCTTTTTCGAACAWGGGTRTAGGTCACAGATAAATGCCTCGCACTTTCCAGCAGTTGTCTCGTCAAGTATTGGGTCTTGTCCTAGTAGACTTAGGCTTTCCTGGTGAGCATTGCTTTGTTTCAGCATTTCAAAAGCCTTCTTTTTCCCAACACCAACAAGAGCACTGTTGGAGTCACAGCCAGTAAGAGCATGAAGGGCTGGAAGTGTTTTACAGATGTCTGAGCCCAATGCTTGGTAGAGATCGTGCACTGGAATGAAACGTGTCTTATCTTTGACACCCGTCCTAAACCACAATTCCTCACAGCTTAGACGTCTGAAATGTGCAACTCCAATGACGAGCACATCAGTGTCGGGTGATTGTATGACAACCCTCCGTTCTGCTTGGGAAACATACTTGGCGTGCAGTAATAACCGCGTGTCTGCCTCCTCGTGGTCTGACTTCAGATCTGTAATTTCTCTACAACAGCCTCTGGTGATCTGCACACACCTCTTTCCATCCTTGAATCCTCCTCCGATTACCATTTTCTTGTTGAAAGGTAACATCTCTTGCCCAAGCTTGCACAAAGAGTGAGTTAAGAAGTCACAGAGATTGATCTTGTTCTGTTGGTTGGTGATGTACTTTCCCCATTGCTTGGGTACGGGAGTGGAAGGGCCGCCTATCTGTACCTCAAGGGCAGTTGATGCTCCTCTCTTTGAGCGTTCTCCGGCTTTTATCGAAACTTCCAAGTATTGGTCAAAAACAATATGGACCTCTGTGCAGTTGCAGCTGTGAAGGTAAAGTGGTGCTGTAAAGATGCTGAAGTACTTTTGTGACAGATCACCAAATGTACTTGCTCCACCAGACTTGGCCATTTGCACTAATGCCATCCCATCAATGATATAAGTGGTCTGTAGGACTGATGGAGGAAGTCTTGGACGGATATTGATTTCTTTTTCCAAGATAGTCATCAGGACACTCTTAGTTGTCTTCCTCAAACTTCCATCATTATATGCAAGTGCGCACGGAATTGGTGAAAGCTCGTAGCAAAGGA
>NW_022258844.1:0-20744 GCF_009602425.1 Actinia tenebrosa | reverse complement strand
TATTTACCCATGTGTTCAGATGTATGGCAAAGCAATGGCAAATTTATTAGAAATTTACCCCGACCTTTGCCTGCATAGGCAAATGTATGGGCAAATATAGAGCACCATATTTGCCCAACATTTGCCAAGTGGACATATGATGACCAAATCCATTATTTCGTCGAGTGTTGTTAACTTGTTTTGATACTTGTTAACTTGTTTTGATACTTGTTAACTTATTTTGATACATGCTAACTTGTTTTGATACTTGTTAACTTGTTTTGATACTTGTTAACTTGTTTTGATACTTGCTAACTTGTTTTGATACATGCTAACTTGTTTTGAGACTTGTAATATCGTTTTGTCCTAATCGGCCACCGTAGAATAGTCTCCCCAATGCTACAGCCACAGCACGTTACAACACTAAAGCCTGGTTCACACGTACAACGCAAATGCAAGTAAATTAAGATACGCATGCGCAGTAGTGATTGTTTATAGTTCACACGTATTTTCCTTGCGTTTGCGTTTGCGTTTGCGTTGCTCGTGTGAACCACGTCTTGCGTTTGTGCTTGCGTTTGCGTTTTCTCCGGTTCACACGTTAAAAACGCAAACGCAAACACAAGCACAAGAAAATGGAAAATTTTCCATTCCTTGCGTTTGCGTTTGCGTTTGTGTTACTGTAGTTCACACGTAGTTTTCTTGCGTTTGCGTTTGCGCTTGCGTTGCTCGTGTGAACCAGGCTTAACCGCATCGTAAGGATAGTCAAAGAAAATGCATGCTTTTGGAACATAATCATCCGTCGGTTACTATCATAGCAATAGTAAAGCCTCTTTCGAGATATTTCGTGAGCAAAAAAATGACGGATTTTTTTGAAATTAGGCAAAAACAAGATGATGAAAATTTTTTTCCAAGGCTGATTATATAAATATTTGTGATCCATTATGGCTTCCGCATCGTTTCGGAGTTAAGTAAAAAGCTATCAAAAGTAAAGTCTGCGATTTCGAGAATTCAGGGAGGTCTTTTAAAACGGATACAAGGTGGGAGTCGGGGGGAAATTCCCTCTTTCTTAGTTTGTGCTATGAATGCGGCTAAAATTATAATTCCATGCATGGTGATTTGTCATATTGTTAAGAGGCTACTCTCGGTAGGCTACTTAGACTTCAGGGCCGGGTTGTTCAAAGCTCGATTAGTGCTAATCCTGGGTTAACTCTTAATAAGACCTATACAGTTTTAATCCTGGATTAGCACTTACGTAGCCTTGAACAACCGGGCCCAGTGTCCTAATGATGTCAGCATGCCAACAACTTTTAGCTAAACTTGTGTGAAAAAGCCGAATGGAGTCGAAAAAGTATTACGGAGTTGTAATAAAGTGTAGTCATCGATTGTCATAAAAATTGTCTTTTTCTGTCCGTACGCGTGAAGTAAATTAAAGAAAGTTTTTAAATTTAAATCTACTATTTATGTAACTTTAATAAATATAAATTGAAATTTTCGCGTCGTTAAAAACATAGCCAGAAAATTCTAGAAACCATGGCCCGTTTAATCTCTCAATTTGCCAGGATATCATCTGGCAGCGTCTTTATCGGTGATTTTTTCACTGAAGGCTTGCCAATCGTTTCTCTTGTTATAACATGCATGCAGCTTGCACTTGGGGTGAAAATCCCTCTGCGAGATACTGGATAATAATGAAACAGCACCGCCATATGTTGGTTGATAATCTAACAAGAGAAGCTAAATATAAGTGAGAAATGTCCTTTAATTTTAATAGTCCAAGATCGATCTCGATATATACCACTTCTAATCTAGTGAAACACGAATTCTCTTTGACAAATTGAAATCACTTTGAAAAGTTTCTTCCAGCCATACTTACACAGGCAGCCCAAAACGAAAAACGAGTTCAGATACTTCCCAACCATCAATAGCGTCGCAGAAGCGTCGCGACTAATGATGAGCATTCAGTGATTAGACAAAACATAGCCTATAAACGAAAGCGAAATCGCACAGAGATTTGTATTATATCAATGAATATTGAATCGCTTTAAAATTAAGCCGAACCAAAAACGGGAACGTTTCATAACCGGCTGAACAATATTTAGGCGCCACAATTTATCACTGAGTACTACTGTATCATTGAATTGACTGTTCGTACTCAAACAAAGCCATCAGAAGTCCATATCGACAGTTAATTAATCAAGAAATAATTGCTCTATGCTGTTATAATATAAGCCATACCGCCTAATGGCAAATTTGCCACGAACTAATTGCTCTATTCGGCTTATTCCCCATATTCTAAGATCAAATAAAAGCCGACGAACTTCTCTTTTAAATTTACTGTGCTGACGAGGCCCAATACAGGCCGAAACAGCTGTCCACAGTTTCTAGTTGAGCTGGCTCATTTTTTACGCGACTTGAAGTTGTGAAAGGCTTGTATGGCACTCTTCTTCAGTCGTTTCATCTAAGGCTCGTAATTTACTTATTACGCATGTTCTTATTTTAAATTTATAGTCAAGTTTCTACGTCATTCTATGTCGTACTTCGTCCTAACATACAGAGATTTTTAATCAGAATTGACTGATGATCGCGATCACGCTCCAATGAGTTCTCGGCTTACAATGAAGAAAGAATAAACTCCAAAAATTAATACTATGTTTCCTTTTGTCCCTAAATATGCCCAACCTCAGACTACCACACCTTCTAAGAACGACCAACCTAAACTTACCCTCAAATCATCCTAGAAAAAGTTAAAACATTACAATTCTTACGTAACTACATTGGAATGCAAAACCAAATAAAAGCCTATACACCCTAGATAAATATGCAAGTTATTCACATGAACAAACTAAACCATGTACACATTTATGACATATGCTAGCGTACCAACCTTAAGTGAGTGCTAATGCTTAGTATGCATAATGCACATTATATATGCAGTGATCTTGGTTATAGTAGTGGGGATGCATGCCGCTTCCTCTAGAGCTGGAACTCGATGGGCTGACCTAAAGAACCTTCGTAGCCTCTGCCTAGCCGCTGCCGTTTTTAGTGTCGTCACGCAACGCTCACACCGTGTAGTGTAACGATATATAAAATGACAGTATATAGCATCGTCATAACCACCATCTTGGTTGACGATAACAAAGCATTTCCTCATTAGCTTCTCTTGTTAGATCAACCGATGGCGGCTGTTCAATTGTTATTCATATCTCGATGGATTTTGAGTCCAGTTGCACGCACACTGTGACATATGACAGTCGTATTCAAGAGACGTTACACATAGGTAGACGAGAATTTAAACAGTTGTAAAATAAAGTCCATAATGTATTTGCTTGTGTTAATCCAACAAGAACCAATAAAAGTGTATACTAAACGTATGCACATTTTGCATTTAGTTCACATTGCTATAGCATTGCTCTACTGGGTTCCTCTCTCGCTCCAATACTTGTTTGCATGTTTGCAAAGTATCTTGGGGGTGGACGTTCTCAGAGTTGAATGAAATTGAAGCGAGTTCCCCCGCGTCCAAGTCAGGGAAAACCCGACGATTCGACTGAAGTTTATTCTTGATGCATGAAATTCTTTGTCGCAAGTTTGATTTTTGGCGGGAACGCCATACCCTAGCCTCCAGGTCCTCAACTTAGCATATGCAAGAGAATGTGGTCCGCAGAAGTGCAAAGAAAGCTATCACCAGTCTTACTCTTCAAGAGACAATTAATTTTACAGGCATAGGCCAGATGTACTTGGAGCGCAGACAAAATTTATTCCGTCCTTTCATTATATATTAATGCCACCTTTAAGGATGGGCCAAGTCTAGTCTAGTTTTAATAAATAAATTTCTTTTAAGACCAAACCTTCGATGAATGAGAACTGAATAATCGTTTGACAACTGTCTTTCATTCGGAAGTGAATTGTTTCATGACCATACTGCAGATCCCGATCATTCAAGTTAAGTTCAATCTAAAAGAATATCGTGATATCAAAGCAAGTCGAATAAGCTGTAGTTAAAAAAAACTAAATTTTAAATTTAAAACATTGAAGACCTAAAGACAAAGCCAACGACCAGCCGGCGTGTTTTGAACATATACAGGTTCCTTTAAAGGTTCCAGAATTTTTCTTTGGCTTATATGTGATATCAGAGCTTCTAATACATTAGATATATGTAAGCATGTCACCTATTAGTAAATCTGTACTTACCTTGAAATTTATTTCGGTGCGTGCCGGCCACAATTCTGCTCACTTCGCGCTCAGCCTGTTCGTTATTTCAGTTTCGCTTTTGAATTCCTGGAAAAACTGTAGGAAAACGCGTTTGATTACTGACCAGAAACCCAGTAAAAATTTACATCGGCATGAAAAAAATTAATCGATACTGAGAATTCCGACGGTTCGTTCGAACTATAATTTGTCTAAGCTGACCGCGTCATTTCTATTCGCGATAAGTACATAAACTTTAAAATATATCGCCCAATAAGAAGACACGAATGGAACATTTAACAAGAAAGGTCATAAATTTACTTAAAATTTGGTATAGCATTTTTTTTAAATCTTTTACCACTATAAATAGATATAAGCGCGAAAATTATGCATGAAGATTCTAGAACTTGCTCCGCGCCTTTATTACGGTCGTCAAGCCTTGAATGCCATGCACGGCTAGCACTCCTACACTTAATTTATTAATTTCGGCCCTCTTTTGGTCTCCGCTCTTTAACTGCAACGTACGTACTGACTTAGAGAAATCTTAAGAATTGTGAATAGTGTGGTCTTACGTGCAACTGAGCTCCCTTTGGCCCTTCGGTAAAAAAATACTAGACAAACAAAAGATCGTCGTTACTTGACCTCATCGCAGATTAGGAGTTTTGATACCACATTTGGAATGGACCTTTATTGATCTTGAATCATGGGATACCCGGAAGGGGGGAGGGGACATGTAGAAAACTTATAAAGTATAGAGTGGCGAGGTTACCTTTTCAAATTATTTGAAGTTTTGATCGATTAGTTTCGCATATTTCTCCAGCTATCAGCAAATTCGATTGCGTTTTCGATATGATTTTCATTGAAAAGCGTAGTTATATAAAAATACATACTGACTCTGTGCAGTCTGTACATTTTCCAATAGTTGCCCCCTCAGTATCCCATAATGTCTTGATTAAAACAATAGAATTCAAGATTGCTGCCGTACCAATGAAAAGGTCTGTCAATTCTAAGTTCAATGGTTAGATTTTGGATAAAACGTTAAGACTGGCTTAATCCAAAATATGACTACACAGGACGAGAGGTACTACTTTTCAAAGGTCAGCTAGGATTTCTTTACTTTTGTTTGATTTTGAGATTTTATTGAGTTTTTGAAGGATCGCCATGCAATCGAGGCTTTGCATCATCACGTGACGACAGGCAGGTTAGATGGCAGGGATGTAATAGGCCCTTTGCAGCTAAGCAATCACGTGCTGATTAATTCACTGAGAGCAAATGAACGAACATCTTGATTCCCATGGATGAATTTTACTGGACTGCAAAGAAACTTTCTACAACCGGTTTCGAGAGATCGTAATAAAAGTGCATTTCGTAACACACTGGTTACACATGTTTTCATTCAGTTCTTTACAAGTAGCTAAAAAGAATCACCAATTTAATATAAAAATAAAAATTTTGCAGTCCAGTACAGACACGTGACCGTTAACTTAAAAGGGCCTATTGTTCTGCCATCTAACCACAGGCAGCCCAAGTTGCACCGTCACGTGATGTTGGAAAAGAACCTAGCTTGGGCTACTTGTGATCTTATACAACAGAAAGCAATTCAAAATCAGATAGTAAATACGTCGTATGTAGTAATGACCTTGTAACTGAGACCAGTATAGAGTTACCGCTGGCAAATTAAGATACGTATACTCTAGAGCAAGACGTTTTCACTGATAAACAAAGTGCGATTGCTTGCTTTAACAATGGAACAAAAATCAAGTTCTTCCTCTAAAATTGCTTTCATCGCTTTAATAATTGTTTTGCTTTTGGGCTGCGGCGAATTTGTACGCATCGAGATGATACTGAGGAAGCAGCAATCAAGAATCAACGATTTGGTGCCTGAAATCAGGAACGCCGTGGTAAACGACGTTTTGGAGCGTTCTTTCTCAGAAGGAAAGAGTCGCATTCAGCGTAGTTTAGAAAATGACGAGAGAAATGCAAGTGGTATAACCAACAAGATGCTTCTACATTTGATCGATAAAAGAATTTTGTCTTTCTACGCTACCAACCCACTTATGGTTATAAAAGGACCTGGCAAAAGAGGAAGAAGAGGCCCAAGGGGTCCAAGGGGGTTTCCTGGTCCCATAGGGAAACGAGGACCTCGTGGAATTAAAGGAGATCCTGGCCAGGATGGTGTTCCTGGACCAAGGGGGATGACAGGACCCAAGGGAGAACCAGGTCCATCTTTAGCTGTTCCATCAGTAGTTTTTTCGCCTCCTCATTTGATCGTAAACGAAAGCAAATCCGCCATCTTGGATTGTTCAGGAAGTGGTTATCCTCGACCCGTGATTGGTTGGAGCAAGATAGATGGTTCCATGGCTACTGACAGATCTGTTATTCATAGTAACGGCAGACTGGAGATCAAACACGTGACATTCAATGACTCGGGTATTTATGAGTGTAAAGCTTCCAACATTCTCGGAAAAGCACAAAGCACAGCACGAATCGAAGTGAACTTCCTCCCTCGAGTGACCCTCGATAAAACACTCATCCACGTTAAGTTAGGAAATAATATTTCTTTACCGACGTGCCACGTGACGGGTCATCCCAACCCTAAGGTCACGTGGTCTAAAGCAACCGGTCTGTTACCAAGCGATCGTTCAGTGATCCTGGAGAGGAGATTGACTTTGTTTAAAACCAGGAAAGGAGATTCTGGGACATATTTTTGCAAAGCGGAAAATCTTCTTGGTTCTGTGATGGCATGGTCGGTACTTGTCGTTGTGCAGCTTCCAGTTTTTGTTATAAAGCCCCCCAAAGTGTATGAAACTATACATGGTAAGAGTATGGTCTTAAACTGTACAGCTAAAGGTGATCCTCAACCAGTGATAGGCTGGAGAAAAGAGAATGGAGTGCTTCCCTCTGGTAGACATGAAGTAAAAAATGGGCTCTTGATCGTGAGAAACTTGAGATTAGAAGATTCTGGTGTATTTGTGTGCACGGCCACAAGTGCTGGAGTTTTCTACACCGACACCAGAACCACACTGACAGTTTACCGGGAAGATTGTTCACATATCTATAAACTCGGAGAAAGACTCAGCGGCGTGTACACCGTGTAACCCGACGACCAAGATGAATTCCAAGTCTACTGTGACATGACAACCGATGGAGGAGGTTGGACAGTGTTCCAAAGAAGACAAGACGGTTCAGAAAACTTTTACCGCGATTGGCAACAATACAAAACAGGTTTTGGAAACTTGATTAGCGAGTTTTGGTTGGGTAACGATTACATTCATCGACTGACTGCAAACAAAGAGTCAACACTCCGCGTAGATCTGGAGGACTGGGAACGAAACAGGGTTTATGCCAAATATGAGAGATTTAGTGTTGGCAACGAATCAGATAAGTACAGACTGAAGTTTGAATCGTACTCAGGTACTGCTGGAGACTCACTGACTTATCATAATAACATGGCTTTCTCTACAAAGGATAGAGATAACGACAAATATGGTGGTCACTGTGCTGTTGATAGACATGGTGCTTGGTGGTACAACAGTTGTTTTTACTCCAATTTGAATGGCAAATATTCAGGAAATATTATCGATAACCAGAAAGGCGAAAGCGTGATTTGGAGAAGCTACAGAGACAATTATTTATCATTTAAATTTTCTGAGATGAAATTCCGTTCCAATATCTAAATGCATTTTAATTTTTAAGACGGTAAGCAAAAACTTAACTACATACCCTTGTTTTCCTCTTTTGGTTCCAACGTATAACGACCCGCAACAATCGCGAGTTTTAGTTAACATATAAGAAGTGTGAGAAAAAGCACTATTATTAGTCATTTCACGAATGGGCACCCCTTGGGCTAAAAATTACAAGACCAAAAAAGGAAATGAGCTTTGTTGACCTGATCAGATCTGTCATTCCTCAATATATTAGAGTGGCTTCTATTAATTTAGCAAACCAAGGCTGGTTTGACGTTATTCTCGTGTTGGTTGATATAAAATACGAAAGATAGAGAAAATAATGACAAAATGTTTGTAAAATTCAACCAAGATGAAGGGTATGAAAACCAGCTCTACATTTAATGATATCCGATGTAAAAAACCTATTATCTGATTTAGTTGTGAGAGTTTTCACGGTTCGAGTGTCCTCACTGTAATAAGATGCAATTTTGGTGAGCGGTTTTCTCTTGCATGAGCATGGAGTAATTCAAAGAATGTGCAAACTATACACTTTATTGATTAAATCAAATATTGTAGAAATTTCTTGAATTTTTATTATCTATATTATCTGTGAAGCAGGCAAAGCCTAATATAGCTTGGACAATGCCACGCAACGACATAACAAAAATTTCCCAAAGAAATAGGGTCATTTCTATTTTTATTGTCCTTTAAAACTTATTTTGAAACTAATTTTAACAGTGGTCTAATCCACAACTTCCCTTTCAAGGGGTAATTTTCTTGTATATGATTTCTTTCTTTCCCGGTAAAGGTAATTGGGGAATATAATATCAAAAAAATCGTATTCCCAAAACATATATAATTAATAATATCATTCATGATTCTAAAGGCTTATCTTGGCTGGTTAATCATAATATTTGAAATTCTTGTAGTTAGGGATGTTCTCAGCGTTTTCGATTTAGTTTTACGCCGTTTCAACGACCCTTTGGACCGATAAAACGTCATAAAACTAAATCGAAAAACGCTAAGAACAACCCTAGATAACTACGAGAATAATACCATTAACCAATATTTTGGGTTAAAAGAATATAAAGAATATTTTCTAAAATGGCGTAGTGTGTGTTTGTGAACGAAGTTTTACGGACTGGCTGCTGGAAGTGTTACAAATCTTGTTTGTTCATCGCTTGTCTTTTCTTAATTTGCCATTAACCTTTAAATCTGTCTCCAAATGTCCCTGTGTAGTATCAAATAAAACACAGATGAAATAAAAAATAATTCAAGATGAGGATATTTCTGACAAATGTGAAATTTTCTGAGCGCACCCTTGACCCGCGCGGGACATTTAGTCCCTTGACGTAAATTGAGACCAATTATTGCGCGCAAAAAATTATACCAATCTGTACAAAAAGAAAATGATCCCTACAGATGGAGGATTATTCTACAAGCCCTTACGTTCCTTGGTAATTTAAATACAGTACATTAATTAGATTTGCTATGACTTTAAAGTATTAAACGCCACGGCACACAGTGACAGGGGGAAATTGACGCGGATATCCTATGAGCTAATTGGTTGCGTGGGATCACTTTTAATCCAATCAAAGTAATCAATCCCAGCATTGTCCGACACATCACAGTCACCCAAAATATCTTCTATATATAGAACACCTTAGCCCCTTCTTATCCATCTGAACACTTCAAAGCTTTCACATTATTAACACTACAGAAAGACCCCCACCTCTTCACAATCTGTACAATACTTGTAAATTAGTTTTGTGTTTAGCTAAATAGCAAAACGCCCTTTGTCTGGTATGTGAATTTTATTCTAACCATGTAATCATGAATGAATAGCTCACTGAGTAGCGTTGCCGGTGAACAAACTCAAAGGCTAAGAGCGTTTACCCACACTAACACTGCTCAATGGACACTTTGTAGGAGCAGATCCAGGATTTTGTCTAGGGGAGGTTCATTTGAGAAAAATTTAAATATGACGTAGATTTGATTTTGATGACTGAAAATTATTTTGTATTGGATATTTCTAGGGTGGTTTGTAGTTGCCACCTCGAGGACCCCCCCCCCTCCCCCCTCAAGCAAAAATTCCCCTAGCTAGATCCCTTTCGCGCTTCGTCTTCTGTGACCAAGTTCCTACCTTGTACTTGGGCACAGTACCCCGTCCCCCCAGAAAACTCCCCTAGATCTCTTTCGTGCTCTGTGACCCAGTTCCAACCTTGTAGTTTGAGACAGTACCCCGTCCTTGTATTTTGATGTGTGTACTTCTAAATCAGCTGTGTTTATATAAGTGCCCAAGTTAATTGTACTTCCAAGCACCATGCTCAGGAATCAAGTGTAAACATGCTTAAAGTGTAGAGAAAAGTAGAAGGAGAATGTTTACCTTTACAGCTGCACCCACAGCGACAACATCCAGCAGAAATGTATCATGTCCATATATCGAGTTTAACTCGTAGAATGTCACGCTATGATTTCCTGTTGAAATAGCAATGAAATTGAGTTGCGGTCAAAATTTGGTGGTATATTATCATTATGTTGGTTACTGAAATCATCATTGTTATCATCCAGAACTTCTTCACTATTCTTATCAAATCATTATCAGCTTCATCATTCATCATCTTCATAAAATCATCATGTTAACATCACAATCATTGTTATCATCATCGCTATCACCATCATAGCTGTTCATCATCATAATCATCTTTGCCACTTTCATCACTATCATTATCATCACTATTATCATGATGTTGACCATCATCATAATCACTATTATCATCATCACTATCATCATCATCAACGTTTATCATCATCTTCATCTTTGTCACTTTCATCACTATCATCATCACTATGGTCATCACTATCTTCATCACTATCATCAACATCATCATCCTCATTATCACTATCATCATCACTATCATCATCATCATCCCTATCATCATCACTATCATCATCATCATCATAAAATCACCATTGCTTATCCTCATCACCTCAATTCATCATCTCCCCCTCATCCTAGAATCAGTCATTACCCCCATCCATCTTCATCATCACTAAAATCATCATCATCATCTTCATACATTATCATCTTCATCAGTCATTATAATCAAGCATTTTACATTGTCATTAATGTTATCCATGTGTTCCCACCATCCACAGCAACCAAACTTTCTTTCCCTGGTTATGCAATGAGTCTAACTATAGGTAGTTATAATGTAAGATTACTTCTTTAGGTTTTGCTTGTCTGCCTATAAGACTGAAAGCTTTGATTCAAATGGCTTATTTCTTAACACGCATGACATATATAGATCTTATTAGACATTTTAGGGTGGAATACGTATGGATATTTTTTTCAAGCCTGCTGTATTTTGTCGAGCCCAATACTATAATCTGAATAGTTCAAAAAATTATGCAAGACTATTTTGTAATGTATCACCTGAGTCTTGTAGCAGTTTTTCAAGTTCTCTTTGTTGTGAGATTGGGAAAAGAACATCGGATTGAACACCAAGAACCTGTGTCAACAAACAGGAAATGTTATAGAACTTTTGCTCCATCAGTGTAGGTTTTGTGGATGAATGGGCCCTACTTACCAGTGTTGGGCACTTGATTCTCGAAACCCCATCAAGTAAGGAGTCAAATCCTTCACCAAGATCAAACAAATCCATGGCCTGCAATGTCATGAGAACAAACTGAATTAACATACATTTAGTAATCCAATCATTGTTTGTCCATTCATTCATCCAATCCCTCATTTGGTACATTAATTGATTTTTAAAATATTGTGATAACTAGATCTGCATTAGGTGGTTGAGAAGTGAAACATGACGAGAAAGAGAATTAGATAAAAATATAGTTACTGCAGTACTATTAATGAAAGCAAGTCATTACAAATTGAATGCTTATCTCAAAATTAAAAATAAAGGAGTGATTACACTAGTGAATAAATATTAAAAAATCATCAATTTCAATCACTCTTTCATTCATTCATTCGTTCATTCACTCATCCATTCACTCACTCACTCACTCACTCATTCATTCATCTCACCTTGGATATGTACAGCAAAGAATTTGGGTCATATTTTACACAGAACGAATCTCCCTAAAAAGAAAAAAAAATCCATTCTAAAAAACCTCTATTTCATTTGCCATCACCACCACCACTATCATCACCACAACAACAACAACCATAACACTAACACTGAACAACAACAAGAAATTCTCTAAAATCTCCAATTTCTACCAAAAATTTTTTGTGGGTCATCAATAATTTTAATCTGTAAGAAATAATTTTTTTTAAATTTATTTTTCTTACTAGCTACAGGGTGGATCCAGGAATTTGTTAGGGGGTGAAGAGTGAAGAATATGTATATATGTATAAGGATATTATATGTGCACCACTTGACAAACGCATATTAATAATAAAAAAGTGTTAGGTGTTAGGAGGCTATCCGGTACTGCAACACAGAACAACCTCCTGGATCTACTCCTAATTTACAAAAAAATTAGTCTTTACCTGATAGTCTAAGTAGCTCTCTATTTCAAATTCTGGACAAAAGTTTGGTTCAACGGCAGCATCGTGGTCAATTCTCTTTCTGCCAAATCGTTCTTCCCATTCTGGTCCACTGCGATAAGTGATTGTTCCCACCTCACTGTACCAAATAACACACAATAGTTTATTTTTAAAACTCATGTGTCAGTAAATATTACTCAATGTTGATTGGCTGTGCAAGGAGGCATTTCTCCCTTTATCTAGATGTGAGATAATATTTCAACCCTGTGTGCAGCCGAGCCCCCTCTCTATTAAACAAAATTACGTTTTCTAGCATCTTTTTGAATACAACTCACTGAGTGTGTTGTTATTCCATTAACTTGTTATTAACATTAAGCTCAAAATGGTGTTATAGTAAAACCCATTGTATCAGTTTTAATCACTTTGTCACCCTCCCCTCATTTCTGGGACTCTCAGTACTACTGTAACCATAGATTTCCTAACATTTTCATATGGAACTCAAGATCACCCAAATGCTTCATTCAAATTCCAAGTCAAGGGAAAGCTCTAGTTATAGTAAAATCCTTTGTTCCAGTTTGCATCCTCCTTCTCCCCACCTCTGGGACTCTTACAATGCCACTGTAAGATTCCCTAACATCTTAATATAACTCACCGAGCATGTTTCATTCCAAGACGAGGGAAAGCTCCAGTGTTATAGTAAAACCCTTTGTTCCAGTTTGGATCACTCATAAGTATTCGTCGCTGCACATATCTCATTGCAATGGATGTAGGGTGGGACTGTGCACATGCTGATATCGACACTAGCCGATTTACTCTTTCTGGGTATAAGCATGCTGCAGTGAGAGATAACATGCCACCTAATGATGAGCCTACTGCCGCATGTAGCTGAAGATAAAAATTGTAAAAAAATCCATAAGCTATCAGTCAAAATTATAACTTTTGTTAAATAAACATTTGTGTGTTGTGTTTATATATATTAACAAATGTTTGAAAATATTAGACATTAACTTAAATCTCATATTTTCCAACCATTAACCCCAGTAACTCTTGTGAGGTATCTTCTGTGAGGTTTGCTTCACACACTACCATTTTCCCTATTCAAAATACACAATACTCAACTCACATGTTGATTTTTACGGAGAGAGAAACAACAGAGAATCTGGAGAAAACCCTCATGGTAAGGGAGAGAACAACACATCAAACAAACTCAACTCACATATTTGTGGTTCGATTGAGAATCAAATCCGCACAAGTGACTCCAGACAGTGCTGTAGGAGAGCATGATATCCTTAAATTAACAACACTTACTTTTTCAATGCCAAGTGAATCCAAGAGTAAAAACTGTGCTTTAACCATGTCTTGCACACTGACTACTGGAAATGTTGTAGCATATGGCTTCAAAAATATATATAACAGAGAAAAATTTGAAATAATATAAAATAAATAAAATCTGGTTTTCTTTTTTTAATTATTATTTCTTATATTGTCTTAACTATTATAATTTTATACTAAAACAAAATAATATATAATCTCTCAATGGCTGTAGCCACCACTTAGTGGTCAGCCAGTGGTCCGGTTTTTAAAAAAGGGTTTTTTATTTACTTTTGTAATTTTTTTTTTCAAGGGGGAAATTAAATGGTTCTGGATGTAAAGTGGTACTGTTAAAACAGGACCAACTGTACTGATGGCTACCGCCCTGCACCCTCAAGCTGCAGGTTAAATAACCTAATGACCCTCATGTAATTCTTAATTTAAGACATTATCTTGTTGTAGCAATTTAAAATATATTTCAATGGGGATATGGGCAAAAATTCCTATATTTAGACAGCTCCATTTGAGCATTCCATAATATAAGATACTTACCTCCTTTGTAACAGGACTTATAGAGGATGGGCCACTTTAAATATGAAATGAAAAAAAGAAAGATTATGATAAAGATATTATAGCAAATAAGAATTCTCATTGTTGTGCAAAATGTTCAATCAACTTTTCTACCAGATGAAACATCCTTGAGGTTTATAATTTCATTCAATCCCTGATGTGGGCCAAGGGGTCTAAAAGCTTGGGTGTTAAAAATATCAAATATACGTAGAAAAAAACGTTTTGATTCTGCTAACATCCCTTATGTCAAAGTAGTTCTAAGTAAAAATGACAAACCACAACATCTCCCTATGAAGCATGTTCAATGCAAGTATTAAGAGAGAATTCTTTTCGTATTCAAGCAGTGAGCACCAAAAACCATTTCTTGAAGAAAGGCTGTTGTACAAGGCTAAAATCTTGTTATTCAGAAAGTTTAACTCGTTTGGAAGTGGAGATGGCTGATGAAAGTGGAATCAAAGTGTTAACCCAAAGCAAAAATTTTATTCGAAAATGAGGTTTAGGCCTTCATTTGCTTATTTTCCATATATTCATATTCTATTCTATTCTATTCTATATACTGTACAATGGTAACTTTACATTGTCATTTATAAATATGCAATGCACATTCCCCCCCTTTCTTGCATCCCCTTCGTTCCTAGCTATAAGCTAACATACAATGGTAACATTACATTATTATTACCTTGATCCATAGCAGCCACCAATTACATTACAACAGATTATGAAGAACTTATCAGTATCCAATGCACAGCTGGGCCCTATAAACTTTTCCCACCAGCCTTCGCTGGGATTATCCTACAAGTAAAAAATATACTCATCATTTAAAAAAGAACCTTCGATATTCATCAAACCCTGAAATGACCTGTGGGCAGATCTAAGTCAGGGCACGGCTAAGTCACAGATTGAACCCTGAAACAACCTCTGGGCTGATCTAAGTCGGGGCATGGCTAACTCACAGATCAAACCCTGAAACAACCTCTGGGCAGATCTAAGTCGGGGCATGGCTAACTCACAGATCAAACCCTGAAAAACATCTGCACTGATCTAAGACAGGGCACAGCGGTAAATTCACAGATTAAATTGCAATTTAGAATGTCATAGGATTTCTGGAAGGAGAAAAACTAAAGGGTAAATATCCATACAGATCTTCAAGTCATATAATTTGCATACATCACACAGACCCACCTCATGACTCCTGGCATGTGAAGATGGTGAAAGGCCAGTAAACAGTAGAATCACATTACTTTTAGTCTCATTCAGTTTTCCCCAGGTCTCATACGCTATCGTCATCTCTGGTATCACTCCTTTATTATACTGGAAGTAGAAGGGTTGCTTATACTGAAAAACTTTGTAGCCTGTGTTGACTGTGTTATATACTGGATCCACGCCAAAGGATTCTTTCGATCTAGAAAATTTGACAATAACAGTTGACTAGGTAAAGAAGCACCTTGGGTTAAAAGAATATTTTCACCACCCCCATTGAAACAAATTTATTATAATTATTGTGATATATTTATAATTTCTTGTCAAAAATATCAAAGTAACTGTTCATTTTTTAAGAAAAAATAAATAAAATAGAAGAGAATGATAAGACAACAAAAATAAAAACTACCCCTTCCCCAAACTAGGCCAATACACACACACAAGACAAACATGTACCTGACCTCAAAATACAAAATTATAACAACTTCATTAGATGAATCTTAAAGTTCTCGTCCTTTGTAACCTTGAATTTTTGTACCCCCCCCCCCCAGCCATGCCCCCCTGTCTTTATGACCCCCACCCATAATATCCCTGTCAGTGCTTAACCAGCTCAGAGAAAATGAATGGATGAATGAATAAATAGAGGAATCAAAGAACACCGAGAATGAAAAATGAATAAAAAACAATCATAAAATTCTATAAACAATACAATTACTATCATGATCATAAAATTTAGTTAAAGTAAAAAGGTTGCCATGACAGGAGGCACAACAACAGAGTCTTTTTCCCCAAGGAAACTGATTTCTTTCACATGTAAATTAGATTAGACCGGATTCAATTGTTCCTGCATCCTGTCATGGGTGCCTACATGATGGTGCAAAGCCTCTATATCAAGACATTCCCTACTACCCCTCCCCCCTTCTCTTCAAAATAAATATCTATCTTGCCTTGCTGGTGTAGTAATAATCACTTTGCTAGGAACTTGACTCAGGGGGACTTGGGTGTGGACTCGACTGGTGACTCGACTGGTGACTCGGGTGGTGACTCTACTGGGGAGTTGAATGGGGACCTGACTGGGGGCTTGACTGGGGACCTGACTGGGGACTTGACTAAGGACATCCATTGGCGGCTTAGGCAGTATGGGCTTATATAACGGAGCCGATGTGACAACCATCCACAGTTCCCCCAATAAGGGGGTACTCTCTACACACGAGAAGTCAAAATCGTCACTCCCTTCGTTGCGATTCCCAGAGCTGTCTTTCCTACCACGATAGGCCGGGATTCCACTTTTACCAAGCACGGAAAAAGAGGTGGCTCTTATGCTTTGGTTGGTGTAAGCTTGGCTTAGATATGCAGCAGCGGAAATCTCCTTCATCATCCCGCCAAGTGCGTTAATCCCGAGCGCTGACTTCTCGTACCAAACTGCATCAGTGTAAACAAAGTTCCTCCGCGGTTTTTGGAATAACGCGGGTTCTCCAGGATTCAAGACTGAAAGAAACTTCTTGAAGTATGCCACAGGACAGTGTTCAGTTCCTGTTGCAAACATTTTGGAATCCGTTTCTTCGGATTTTATCCCACAATTTCGATTCTCGGCCTTTTCGTCTTCGCTAAATTCAACAAACTCGGTGTCGTTGTCTTTCTTGAACACAAAACTAGTTTTCTTAAGATTTCGATAATTCCTTCTCCCTCTTCTACAGAAGAAAATACTAATATTAAACCAGTTAACTCTAAGGAGAGAAATAGGTGTTTTTTCACCGAAGATCCCATATTGAAAACATTTCCTGATGTCTTCAGGTCGCATAGGCTTATGATGATTAACAGCGCACGTCCCATTTTCTTGGATTTTCTTCAGTTTCGCATTTAAAGATTTATTCGCCAATCTAAAAGTAGAATCCCTAATAATCGAGAACTCTTTTCCGACTTCTTTAGACGTCAAATGCCGGTTTATAGCGGCTCTGATAGAGATGATAGCTGAGCGACTATAGTCTCTGTCCTGGTTGCACTTGAGCTTCAGTTCTTGATAAAATACCGAGAGCCGCTCAGAAAGAGTGATTTCATTAAGTTCTTCAAGAATTTCGGATGGAAATCTTTTATACAACCATTCTGAAACCAAAAGAAATAAAACTCTAACCTCCAATTTTATTCTTACCAATACGAAAACAATATGTTTTCATTCATTTCTATGAGATTAAATTTCACCGGTTGCTTTGTGTTGACGAATTTTTACCTTTGAATATTGAAACTCCCCAGCGAGTTTGTTTTGAAGAATTCGGATTTGCTTCTGTTTCGTCGACGAAGTCAGCTTCTCCATCATCATTTATTTCTACAAATCGTTCATTTTCTGGAAGTTTTACTACTACAAGATCGTTATTTTCCATCGTCTATATAGGTTTTTGAGCCGATAACTCACGATAAACGTGCATGGCGTATTTCAAACAATGCACGGAGTGACGACATTGTGGTCTGTACTTAACGACACGTGATCCAATCCAGCCAATAAAAACGCTTGAATTTGCCATCTTCAATAATTGAATAATTTAAAGCAAAATATCAACAAACTTTTAGAGGCAGATGCTTTTTTTTTTTTTTTTGAAAAGCTGCACGATAAATTTAAATTTTGATTTTCAACATTTTGGAATTTTCAAAAACAAAAATTAAAGAAATAAAGTTTAGTTTCAAATGTCCCATTAACTTACAAAGGCATTCATGACAATTCCCTAATGAACCCTTTCAAAAAAATCTCCCCAGCCACCTTCCCTTGCCGACAGGAAATGGTCCTGTATCATATATTGGACAAAATGGGAAATGGAAAATGAATATAGTTGAGTCGATGAAATGGATGGAATGGGATTGGATTGGATGGGAATATTATTATATTTTTAGCAAGTTTTACAATATATTTTTTTATAAAGTACGAGTGAAATAACTGTTATTTTGGATATGAAGAAATAAAAAGAGAGTATGTGTGCACTGGCCGTGTGCTTTAGATAAGATAATATAGTGTCCTTTAGACATATATATAATGCTGAACTACCTTTCCCAGCTAACCCCAGGTAAACCATCCTCTCACCCCTACACTCCGCATGACACAGATTTTTCAAAAAAAATTATCAGACATACCAGTGAGGCCAACCTTCCAGAATAATATTTACAAATTATCATTATTTACCAGTATTTCTAACACATCAAACATAAATATATCCAGTTTTTACATTATTTTAATATTCTACTAGACCCCCATGATTTCCATTCTCTATTTTTACCCACATGTACAATTCTAGTATTCTCATGCATTCCTTATCCCTTTTATGCCTTGATCATTCGCCATCTGAGGGGGACTTCCTTGCCCAATTTCTCAAGATCTATGTTCGTCCACTGCACTTTCCTTTCATTTTGTTACCCAGATTGGCCTCTAGTATTTTCATCTATCCATTATCCCTTTTACATGTCTTCATAACTTTGCCATCTGAGGAAGTCCTTGCCCAACTTCTCTATATCTATGTACAATGCGTCATCCCACCCTACCCTTCAAAACAACCATCAGTGGGCTTCAAATACAACATCTTAACATCGAAAACTGTAGGATTACTTATGTTACATGAGAATAATTACTGTCATAAAACGATCAACCAGAATGACTAAATTTTAAGCCCAAGGTCACATAGATTTTCAAAAGTACAATAGTGACCTTAAATGATAAGTATGAGTGGGCAAGATGATCTGGCATGAGGTGATGTGAGCTTGAAAAACAACGCAAAATGCCACATTAGTTTAAATAGCCCCTTGTGCATTTAAAAGGAATCGGGGATATGTGGATTCTGAGGTGGGACACCAATGTTTTTCTTTTTTTTTTTTTGGACGGGAGGGGGAGAGGGAGGGGGCTAATAAACTGGGAGTCATTTTATCTTTATCTTGAGCATAATCTATAATTCTGTATTATGGCTTTTTCCATCCAGCAAGACACCAAATTACAGTTTGTCCTTAATATGAGTAATATATCAACGTTAAACCTTCAACAGGAAATAAAAACGAAAAAATCATACGTGACTATTTCTGAGGGTATTCAAGAATCCTGCACATGCTTTTTGTATAAACACGTAACAGCCTCCTTACGTACGACCAAAACAATATGTCACGTTAACTATTTTTGTGCAAATTCGTACAAATATTCTGTTTTAGCTGTATTAGTTCTTACCTTGGAGAAAGCTCAGTTAGACATGGAAAAGATGGATCCATTCCTCTGAATTCTTGGCCAAAATCCGGCACTTTAACGTGAGGTCTCGAAGCATCTTCGTGTGTAAAACGAAACACCGTTATCAAGCAACGTGTTGTCTTTACAAGAGATCGTGGTAGCCTAGAAATCTTTGTAAGGCTGCTAGCGAATACCATGACGTTCAAATATCCTCTGATGCCTCTGATACTTGAAACTGTTCGTTAAAGGAATTTAAAAGTAAACTTAGATAATCTAAGTTTTGGAGCCAACTACGTGAACATTTAGTTTTGGGCAAAGGAAAGGAAAGAACAGCTCGCAGCGGCAGTGTATTTAGCCGATCTCTTTGTGACAAAATGCATTAAAAAAACAAATTGTCTTTCCTCAGTAATCAAGAGTAGTTCAATAATATTTACAATGGTTCACGATACGATTTATTTATGCAACGATCATTGGCCATGACCATATATAAGCACGTGTTTATAGCCCAACTGCACGTGAACAGAGCTTTTTTTAGACCTGTGAGTGGACTTTGATACTGCCTCTTCAAAGGAAACAAAAGAACAGGAAGTGATTTTAATCTTTCATCGTTGCACTAGTAATGTTATTGACTGATCTTTTACGTCTGATTACGTAGAAACAAAGATTGGCGTTCAAAGGGGCTCCTTTCCTGTTGGAGCTAATCAAGCATGTAATTTCAGAAACCATTTCCAAAAGTCGCAGTCAAACGGTGGTTATAGTCAGCAAAGATAAAATCCCATTCCATTTAGTATGAAAGAAAAAATATAGTGCACGCACTAGAGTGAAAACAATTAATCCGTGAAACACTAAATACTAAATAGTACAAAATAGTGCTAATTAAACAATAGAAAACAATGGAATTTGCTTGAAATTGTGCTATTTAGTATTACTAAAGTTTCACAGGTTTACTCTGGTCACTCTATTGTTTGCACTAAATCCGTGAACATTAATTAGTACTAATTAGTACTATTAGTAGTATAGGGAATGGGGGTTCCAGCGCAATCTCAACACGGGGTAAGACCCGCGTCAAAAATCCACCTACGGACGACCCCCACTCCAAGTGTGGTTGAGGGCAACAGCGCACTTAAATATG
>NW_022258842.1:0-12415 GCF_009602425.1 Actinia tenebrosa | reverse complement strand
TTTGGGATTGTCGGTATATGATCAAAAAACGTGATCTTTGGTGATTGCGTGACCGAGGTTCCACTTAACGTTTAGAAGTATGATTACTGTAAAATTCACGCTAAAAATTACGATAGAAACGTTATTTAAATAGATTTATAATCTTGTTTTAGTCGAATAAGTTCGACAAAAATTCGTCCCTTTCCCAATAAGCTTGAAATCCAGTAAGATGAACGAAAAAGGGTGATACATTAAGAAGAAAGTTCAAAAATCGTCATAGATGGTTTATTTTTGACGTGCGCTCTGTTCAAAATTTGTCCATTTTCACTCCTCTTGTGCGTCTCTTGCTTGGGTTTCGGTCGAACCTCTTCTGTGGCCGTTTTCTCGGAAATAAAATAATATTTTCGAAAACCAACTACCCAGGGATTCATATCTAATGATGGCCTACCTAACTTCAAAAGAAGAGCGAATTTGATTTTTTGACCCTTGCCACCATTTGTTCGATTCTTGTGGACATTGCCTCTTAAGCATTCCCAAGAGAGTTGAAAGACAAAAACATGGCGGCCATTGTGGTACCGTTAACAATGGATGTTAATGAAAAATCTTTTGTTAAATGGTACCAACATGGCCGCGATGGCGTTAATGTGCAAACGAAGAATTGGAAGTTTTTTGATGGTTTTGGGATGTTTGCACGAAGAATGCTGCTTCCACGTACGTACTAAGACGATTTTTTAGTTCAGTGAAAGCTCCAAAGTAAGATTCATGAAAGTTTTTACGTGATCAAAGGAAGTTTTTTCAAAAGCTATAATAACGCACCTAGATATTAATAAATGGCAAATTATCTTAGAGTAGGGACCGTCCTTATTAGAAGAAAGAATCAAATATGGTTTCGTTAATCTATCGATTATCACACGTGTCCGTGCTCTTTTTCCAGGGTCAACCAGAAGAAAAACTGAGATGTTTTTACAAGACCGATGATCCGCAACTGGTATTAAAACCAGCAAAAATCGAGTTGGTCAGCGTAGAGCCTGAAATTCAAATACTACTTGAGGCAATCACTGAAAAAGAAATCCAAGAATTCAAAAAAAAGGCAAAACCGAAGGTAAAATCTCGACTGAACTCCGTAATACGCACCAGGTGTTTCAACTAGTTTTGGCTTGTACGTTTACCATTTTGTACTAAACCCGCTGTTTTCCTGGAACCGATATGCTTAGTTTTGCTTATGTAAGCTTACTTTTTATTTGTTTTTTCTATTTTTCGCGTTCGGCGGTGAGTTTTTAGTTAATTCTATTGTAACGGAAGAAGAAAAATCAGTCTCCCTTTTATCTCTTAGATCCTACACGAACGATTACACATGATATAATGATATCCCATTTCTTACACCGCTTTGTATGCTTTTATGTTAGCTTATCAGGGTTCAGGCAATGAATTCATCGTCTGCAGGTGAAAACGTGTACACGGACTATAGAATAAGTCGAAGGTACGTCATTCAGTTAGTTTATCATAACCAAATCGAGAACGCTGCCGGGTTTAGGTTGAATGGCAAGGGCGGATCCAGGGGGAGGGTCGGGGGGATCGCGACCCCCCTGTCATTCCTGGGGTCAAATGGGCGACTGTGGTAAAAATGCGACTGGGATTCCTTTGCCCACAAAATTTACCCCTGAGACTCCTTCTTCAAAAAAACCCTGGATCCGCCCTTGAATGGATTCTTGCTCACTAGTAGTATTATAGCATGGTACCCTACAGACGGCCTCGAATTCACTTCAGTAAGTTCTTGGTACCACAGAAAAAATCTTTAGTAATTAATCCTCGCGCCTGAACCATGAGGCCCATGATGGTGAGAGGACTAATTGTCGATGAAATATATAGATGCAAACAAGTTTTCATCCAATCAGAACGCAGCACTGATGATAGACCACTCGTTTGATTTGACTAAAGTGTGGCTCTGTTCTTACCTTGCAAGCAACAGGACTATTTAAAAAAATGATTATGATTTTTTCAGTGTTTGGCTTGAAGACCGCGATGCAAAGCCTGTTGTTACCCTCAACAAAAGACTTGAAGCTATCACAGGGCTATCACTTGATGAGAACCACAGCGAATTGTTACAGGTAAGGCTTGTTCAACGTGACCAAAAATGCTTGCCAAACTTATCCAATCGATCCGTAATGAAGGGTGCAATCATTTTTGTGATGTCACCAATGGAGTGAACCAGCTTCCTTTGGCAATGAAACTAGTTTGCTATTTTGGGTGGCTTTCGCAGTTTAACACGATTTGATCATAGTAATGATTCGCATATCCGGCACTGCTTGTATCAAATGCTATATTTATTTTTAGGTGGTCAACTATGGCTCTGGCGGACACGACGAACCTCATCATGATTATCTTCAAGTGGCAAACAATTCATCTTTTACTGCGAAACAACGCAATAGAATGGCTACTATCCTACTTTATGTAAGTTAAATATAATTTAGTGTGTGTGTAAAGTTAAACAAGTAAACTTAAAACAAAAACTAATACTGAGATATATAACAACAAAGAATGTAATTAGCTTTAGAGTTATGACATAAATTGCAGAAGGAGCACCTATTGCTATACAAACCAACTAGTTCCAAGCTGGACAAAGGGGGTCAGGGGCACCCCTATACATACGTCCCCGTAGTGTACACCCCTATACATACGTCCCCGTAGTGTATACCCCTATATATACGTCCCCGTAGTGTACACCCCTATACATACGTCCCCCTAGTGTACACCCCTATACATACGTCCCCGTAGTGTACACCCCTGTACATACGTCCCCGTAGTGTACACCCCTATACATACGTCCCCGTAGAAACAATATCCTTTTAGGTTCTTTGATCATGATCATCATCAATCATCATTTTCGCGTTTCCAAATAGCGCGCTAAAAGAACACGTGATTCTTTAGCTTATTACTTTGTTGTCCTTGCAGATGAGTGACGTCAGCGCAGGAGGAGCCACGGTCTTTATTGAAGCGGAAGTGATTGTGAACCCACGAAAAGGAAGTGCGGTTTTCTGGTACAACTTATCAAAGTCTGGTCAGTTGGATAAAAGAACCACACATGGGTCCTGTCCTGTCATCATAGGATCTAAGTGGGGTAAGTCAATCTTGATTAATACTGTCGCTGCAAGGCTGTTAACCCTGTTATAGTTTTAAAACTCTTTAAGAACAGGGAGCGGTGAGAAATAGAATGTTGCTTTGCAATGATATAACACGTTCACGATCTTATATGCGGGTTGCAAATTTAACTTTTAAACTGTACATAACTAAAGCCTTGAATAACTCTTTTTGTTCTCTACCTGATATAGTTGCTAACAAGTGGGTATTAGAGAATGGACAGGGAGTAACCAGGCCTTGTGGCCTGGAACAAGATGAATAAAACAGCTAAAGAAAGAACTAATAAAGTATATCAGTATATCAATTAGTTGTTAAAAATAATTAACGTTTTACAACTTCTTAGTCCATATTTATAAATTTTAAATAAACTTTTTTTTAATTTCATAAAATATAGAAACTATAAATGTACGTTTAACAAAGCTAAACCAGAAGTTTTTCATATGTGTCTAAATAATATATGATAGTATAATCTCGATATTACACAGTTGTATTTAAACCGAGATCATATAATTAACAAATATATATAATATTAGAGCCGGTGACAGGAGCTAGTGAAATGTCGGGCCGAAGTGTTATGAAGGCTTGTGAACTTCGCATATAAGGAACACAGTTTTTTTAGAGTAATCCAGTACCGCTCGAGAGCTGGATTTTCATTTCCGCCGCTTTTGTAAGGTTAGGTTTAGTGCTATTGTTTGGATGACCTATCTATTATTTTTTAACCCAATCATGTGACTCGTTCCGAGCGGTACGGGCTGGCTCTTTTTTATGATTTATGAGGTAAAATTCTGTTTATAAGATTATGAACATTAAAACTATATACTGAATAAACTTGGACCTGAGTTACGGCTAACTTAAAATAAACTGTAATATTTTGATGACAACACAGAGAGCATAAACTTACACAAACGAGTTTTCGTCTTTGTATATCATTTATTTTTTATTCAACACTTGTTGTATAAAGATTGTATATTAATTGTCCATTAGCCGAAAGGGTCAAATTAATTTAACGTGCACATCAATAATACTATTGATAATACTATTAATATAATAAGCAAACGAATTAGAAAATATCTGCAGAAGGGCTGTCTACTGAATACTGAATACATCACATGACAAGATTAACATTTAAAGCTGTTTAGGCTGCGTTCATAATGTATGGCAGAGAGGGGGGACAGGTGAAATTAGGGGGGACCGGAAAATTTTTTACCAGTAAAATGGGGGAGGGGGGGTGTGAAAAATGTTTTCAGACAATTGGGAAGGATGCTAATTTTTTAGAAGAAGCTACGAGAGAGTATAGTTTTTTGGGGGGACTTCAAAGGGGGTCTGAAGATTTCTTTTGTCATTTAAAGATTTCACCTGCACCCCCCCGCCATACATTATGAACGCAGCCTTATCATGTCAGTAGCATTGTATGTAGAATAAACTTGATTCAACTGAACATTGAATCAAGTTTATCTGTTTATTCTACCTATGTAAAACTAGATTTTCATTTTCGTTTCTATTTTAATCTATTGATTAATGAGATAATTTGATCATTCATCTATCGTGAGATCACACGGCCTTCGAAATTCTTGACCCATCTCGTGAATCCATTTATTGCAAACTAAAAAAAAAGACAAACGATCATTTAATCAAAGTAACTTAATTATAAACCCACACCCCAACCAGTCACACGTCCCCACAATTACTGACAGTACTTACCCCACTTTATAAACCCACACGCCACCCAGTCACATGTCTCCACAATTACTGACAGTACTTACCCCACTTTATNTGACAGTACTTACCCCACTTTATAAACCCACACGCCACCCAGTCACATGTCTCCACAATTACTGACAGTACTTACCCCACTTTATAAACCCACACCCCACTCAATCACGCGTCCCCACAATTACTGACAGTACATACCCCACTTTATAAGCCCACACCCCACCCAGTCACGCGTCCCCACAATTACTGACAGTACTTACCCCACTTTATAAGCCCACACCCCACCCAGTNCCCCACAATTACTGACAGTACTTACCCCACTTTATAAGCCCACACCCCACCCAGTCACGCGTCCCCACAATTACTGACAGTACTTACCCCACTTTGAACCAACAACGACAGGGCAACCAGCGTGTTGTGTTAGCGAGTCTCCTTCACCTGATTTGCGCAAGTTATACCAGAACACAGCATCACCCTGGTAAAATGTACATCGTTAATAAACGTTTATAATTTTAGCTTCTCACTGTGATGTGAAATACTTTAGTCGATCGTCATGGCAATCAATCTTTTTAAAGCCCTTAATAAGAACTGACCTTAGATGGACGAGCAATGGCTTCTGTCTCAATAAAAACAGTGGATCCTCCAGACTCAACGTCGCTCATCTGTTATATCATATATCAAATATCATGAATAGTTATATGGTGGTTAGAGCATATGTTTTTGTCTCTGTCACACAGATCGCTCTTTGCAACTTTAAATATGCTACCCATTAATAAACATTAAACAACTGTATAGACCAAATTCAAAACTCGCACCGATGTGAGGCTTAAGTTGTGAACAAAGGAATCTGGCGTGATTCGTGACTTTTGAATCACGCTAGATTACTTTGAGTCACGCCAGATCCCTTTGTTCACAACTTAAGCCTCACATCGGTGCGAGTTTTGAATTTGGTCTATAGTATTCACTTACATAAAACAATAATGTCGCTATTCTGTTGCCCATCCCTAACCGCATAATAGCGCTGTACGGCTCCTGTAATAATGAACTGCATAATTAGATACAATACAAGCCTTATGTGCCACTGAACTCGATATACTTACTGTTGCATGATCAAAGTGAGGCTCGTAGTGTCCAGCAGTGCCGTAATTTACGATCTATGATAAAACATTCAATAATATTTAGAAAATCATATGAATAAATTAATGATCGAAATAAATAGAATCGTTATGACGTCACCTGAAGAGCCTCGGCTGAAGTATTGTCTGTTTTTAGACCAGTTATTATAGAGGTTCTTCTGTTAATTCTTTTTAAAATACCCTCATCATTATCATGAGTAAAATCTTCCAACCAGCCGCTGAAAATAAATGAAGCATGATTTGAAATGAAATCTACAATCATGTCTGATCATGTGGTCACTTCTGTGATGTCACGTGACAACGGAAGTGGGTCCGATAGGGTTATTAGGATTAGTGGTATTAGGATTAGCGTGAAACCAGGTTACCAGGTGAAAGCATCAGCAATTGATTATCACACATTACCTTTTGCTTACTCTGTAGTCTGCGAACTCAAGGTCCCCTGTTTCGGAGTTGGTGACTGTGGCCCTGTTAAGCTAACATGAACATAAATATTAGATATGCCGGCCATTCACTCTTGTCCTGACTTAGTAAATGATTGTTTTACTAACCAAAGGAGCAGCTGTTTTTTTGATGTATTCAATTTCGTGATCGTACATCACGTCTCTTAGCATCACTATGTAAGGATCTTCGTTGATCATCTCGACTTTTAGGGGCCGTAGTTTCAACATAGGATGAAGCTTAGTTTCATAGTAACACTTTAACCTTCCCAGTTGAGCTTGCGACTGTCAAGAGAAAGGAGCAGTTCAACACTAACTTTCTTTCATCTTCATAATCGGCTCACTCATAATGTCCTTCATACCTTTAGGGATATTCCCCTGCACAGGCGTTCATAGACCTTCATGTATTCTTCTTTCTTTTTTCGAGGTTTTTTGAAGAAGGCTTCCTGTCGTACGTACGGCCCGCCTTTTTCGTTTGCTTTTTGCACTTCATTCGTTAGAAACTCGATATTCCTACCGGCATAGTCATTTTCCGGATCTGTAGATATATTACAAGAATATTAGTAGATCATCAACAACAAATAAGAAACATCCTTCCATTCCAGCTATTACATATATGAATACTGATTACCTAACTGGAGTAATTCTAAAGCGTGTTTTAAGGCATCTATGAGGCGATCAGTCTGAAATCATAGCAGAAACTGTCAGTCGAATAAATAAATGATTGCCATTTGAGGTGAGTAATGAGTAAATGAATGAGGGAATAAGCGAGTGAGTGATTGAATAAAATATATAATGTCTTTATAAAGAAAGTTACCATGTATTCAGTCCATGACAGAAACTCCAGTACTTGTACTCGTCGTAGTGGCCCATTATATTCAAAAGGCTTCTCGAGTCTTGTCATTCCTTCTATTAACCATCCATACGCCTGTGCATAATTCTCCCATTGGTAATAAGCAAAGCCGATCTCGAAGCAGTGTTCAGCATTCAGTTGTGGTGTGACAGTTTTGTTCGATAGTTTACCATCAGCTATTTGTTTTGCGCTTATTCGGTAAACTTCTTGAATGCGCATAATTGCCCTGACGCAGCCCAGAACATCTTCATCGGTGGGAAATCCAGTTGAAAAGGCTTCAAGTATCTGAAACAAATCTATAAACTATTTATATTAATATCCTTTATGCACTTAGAGAATATAGCAGATCTTACTATATCAATTTACTGGTACTTGATTTATAAATATGTACTTTCTTAAGTCTGCTGCCCGTAAATCATCGCGTTCTAATTTTGCATTAATAGCGATTTATATTCATATAAGTAGTTTGATGAATCAGTTATGTACCGCCGATACGACTTGATAAGCTCGGTTTGACTTCAAACTGCCAAGCAAGCGAGACCCCGTTCCCGTAAGGTACGAATCCTGGTAAACATCAACGCAAAAACGTCCAGTTTTTTTATTTAACAAGTTTAAAATCGAACTTTGCTTGTCAAAGAGAAATATACTGGAAGACCCAGCCCTATTTTGTTCAAAGTGTGTAGTATCTGATATCATGTTTATTGTTAGCTTTTGGAAATATCTTAATGGGTTTAGTCTTAACCACTTTAAATACCTCGGTCATGTGACATTAGTGTTCTTAGGGTTCCGGCAGAGATACTAAATGAGAGACTATATCGCTTTAAAAAACTGACTAAAAGGTGTTTAAGATATATCCTATTGGCTGGCAGTAATCTATATCGCCTGCTCTAAAACTAAATAAGATAATTGAACAGGAGATTGAGGAGCATGCAAAAACTCACGAACCACTAAATAAATAAAAGAACATTCAACCTGTTGAGCTAAACACGTGGCCCAGTAAAATAACAAATATCTAATATAATAAAAAAATTAAATAAAAGAAAAAACTTCACTTCGACAAAGGATATCCGCAATTTGGTATTTCACAAATATGTAAATGAATTCGTTAATTGTATAAAGCGGGAAATGCCGGCATATTTACCCGATTCGTCGTCATTTTTTCTGAGATATTCTTCAAGTTCTTTCCATTGTTTCCTGTACCTTCTAATAAGTAAGAAAGCATTTAAAGGGTGTCCAAGAAACCTTTCTAAGTCGTTCTTGATATCAGATGTCTGAGTCTTGACCTCGATTGCCAGGCGATGAAATTCTGCAGGCGCTTTAGGATGACTTGCTAAAAAATGTTCTAATTCCCTAGTTAAAGTTTTTTCCATGCGAATCAATCCTTTCATGTGAGTCAGAGCTGTGTAGACCTCAGAGATAACGATTGGTATCACGCCAAACACCACCAAAATTTGTACCAACTTTCTTCCCATGGCTCGCTACTTAATTCAGATGGCTTTTGGGATCGATAGCTTATGATTCACGAATACGTTGATTAGTGATTTAGAGACGGCTACGCCGTTTGGCGCTCTGCTTTTTCGGACCAACCACTAATGAATTAAGTCTTTGATCGCTATTCGTTTGGATCGAAATGTGATGTCACAGCAGTACATTAACATCACTGGTACCATACAACAGGTACCACGTGATCAGTTTTTAATATGGGATCCTGCAATGTCATTGTTTACTCATTTAAACGTTACCTGCCTATATTTTTGAAGTGCAACCACGTGACCGACAAATCCCTTGAGATATGAATAACAATGAAACAGCCATCATCTTGGTTGATCTAGTCAACCAACATGGCGGCTATGACGTAACATGCAAACCCCAAGAATACTTGGAGTTAAACTGGAATCCAAACTGGTTTGAATGTAGTGAGATCGATCAGCTTCTGTTTTCGTTCGCTTTCAAATATATAAGGTATTTGAGTCAGTTATAAGAGTTGCTTCATGGCTGTTCATGTTTGGGAAGGGGGTGTTGATTGCTCATATATTATTTTAATGGGTTGGTGCCCAGCTGTCCACAGGGTGACCAAATAAAACAAGCCAAACCAGGCAAAAACCAAAAATTACAAGCCTCTCAGTCAGTTAATAGAATATTGTAAGAATAAACTATGAAGTAGTGAATCAGAATGTTCAACGTTCGTTCTACCACATCGTTAATATACAGGCTGCAAGAACATTGCGTCAGGATAATATTACAGGTTGATATGGCTTTTCGTCCTGGATAAATGATCTTTCATATGCGATCGTGCTGAGTAGTGTTTTTAGTCTAGTTTTTTTGAAATCATGAAATTATAATTCATAAATGGAATGTCATTGATCTCTTTATTTTATTTCAATGTTAAGTTTACACAAGGTACAAAATTACAATCAAAGCAATGACTTTACAAAAATATACCCTCTATTTTTTTAACCCCACCTTCTTTGAAGATCTAAAATAATTTCCATTTGAACTATTTGACAAACGGTTTCAAGCAATATTCAATATAAAAAAAGCCCAAAACATCTCCCATCAGACCCGAATAAATATAAATAATCAAGAATTGTTTCCCAGACTTGTAAACAATTGCAAAGACTAAATAAGCTGCAAGTTTGCGGTTTAGAGAGAAGGCTTTTAACCCGTGAAATAAAAAATATTAGTCAACGTGTAATAGTCAAATAGACACAAAAGAAGACAATGAAATCAGGGTCTACTAATGTGTGTTAGTCTAATATCTATTTTACGGGTTTAATGACTTCACTCTACCACACTATGCATTTCTTCTCGGGATTCATTGGCGATCCCTTGGCACATTTAAATGCATCTGAAAATTCCTTCATATTGCTCAAAACGTAGTTTACTCTGTAAAGATAAAACATAAAATGGTATTTAACTTGAATACGAAAGCACACGACGTCATTATGACGTAGTTATATAACTTATGTACCTGGCTTTTGAAGGGCTGTGCTCATCAGTAAAAAGGGCGTAGATGGAAGCGCTTTTCGTGTTCTTCAAACACCATGTCTACGAACAATATATGTTATACATAATAATATACATAGTAATATACACGAAAGACACAATGCTCATTGAATACTCACTTGACTAAATGATAAAAAGAACAGCTGTTTTGGGGTTAAGCTGATCGTTGGTAGAGTCAAATCTGGACCTTGAGTTTGTAACCATTTAGAATAAGCCTTGAACGATAAAAAAACCAACATGTGAGTTGAGCGTTGTGTGAATAGAGTAATGAATGTATTGGTAGTGTGTGCGAGTGAAAAGTGTCCCCAATAAGCCGTACGAAATCGCTAGAATGACTAGACACTTAAATAAAGATATTTGATTTAAATGATTATCAAAAAGTTAGAACCACAGCTAGTAATAAACTGAACAGTAAAATGTGGACTGTATCTCTTCGGGTCATCCTATCATGTGCATATGCTCTAGATCTCCTGAATCAGTAAGAAAAAACATACCTCGTAGGCTATTCTCAGTCCACCATTATCAGCAATATTCTCATTTAATGTTTGCTTTCCATTGAGCTGGGGGGAAAGGTTACATAAAAATCAGTGTACGTACGGTAAAATGTGAAACACGCTGCGCCTAAGCCGGGGAACGAAAAACATCTTTACATATAATCACAAAACATCGCAATACATACTTGCATGGCGTCCATAGACCAAAACCTTATCTTATATAATCACAAAACATCGCAATACATACTTGCATGGCGTCCATAGACCAAAACCATATCTTATATAATCACAAAACATCGCAATACATACTTGCATGGCGTCCATAGTCCAAAAACTTATCTTATATAATCACAAAACATCGCAATACATACTTACATGGTGTCCATAGACCAAAAACTTTGAGTATTGTTTTTCCATACATTTGGTCTTTTTTTCAAACTTTTGTAAGGTGTCCTTAGTCCACCACAATTTTACGTTTCCATCTTTGTTGTACATCGCCCCTAAAACGATACGAATACTTGGATCTATTATTGTTTGATCAACCGATGTCGTTTTTCGGTATTTAAATTCTCTCCTGACTTTTGCGGCGATAGAAATAATCGTCTTTTCGTCTTTCAAGTCTACGCCATTTTATTTTAAAAGAGAAGGAAACCAGCGGATGTCAAAGGTGAATTTTGTCTTGTGAAATTATAAAGTTCACGAGTTATAGGACAAACAAACCTCTACGAAACGTGTTGATCATGCACTTACCTGAAGCGTCAAACCCATGCGTGATTTCGTGACCTGTGGCCATACCAATGCTACCAAAGTTAATTGCACTGGAAACAAATTTTTGAGAGAACATTCACTTACTAAATATAGCTTTTGTCCGCCAAATGCCACATCCCCCTCCCCCCTGAGATAGATAAAAAATCTTCTTTGTAAAACGTTTGGAGTTTCCTTCCTTGGCTCACGCATTTGTCTTGATTACAGACTGAAATCAGGCGAAAAGACTGACGTACCTTGGAAAGTCGCTGTGGTACAATGGTGGTTGTAACAGACCTACTGCAACACCTATCGCCATGGAAATAAGCAAATGTCAGTAATGCTGCACGGCTCTGTTTCTACTCGATATATTTAGGTAAGTTACATTTGTACATACCTATTTTATTGCATGATGGAGTGTACTGTGCATTCTGTGTGGTGTATCTCATGTTCCACCTATAACAAAAACAATGTACGCACAACTTTATAATAATCATACATAGTCAAGAAACACGCTGGCTTGGGCTCCAGTGGAAGTTAAACTTACGATTGGCATTTAGGTTTTGTACCGCGCAAATTCAAAATAACTTTTCTGTTGAGTTGGTAATGCTTTTGTACGTTCTCGAAGTACGTCAGTGGGTTGACTTCAACCTGAAACACAAAACATGACGACATCTTCTTTGAGAGAATAATCAAATCAACGAGCACCTTATGATCTCCTGCGCCAGCGAGCCCGTTGTGCCCGCGGACATTTGTGCCTGTCATGCGCGCGCGCCCGCGCCAGTGACGCCTGTTCATTACTGTTGTTATTGGTCGGCCATCTTGCGACTACGTTTCATTATTAAAGCTTGTTCATTCGTTTACGTCGTTCGTCGTGTTTACTGGCGCTGGTCAGGTATTATACTCACTTCATGA
>NW_022258841.1:7759-20833 GCF_009602425.1 Actinia tenebrosa | reverse complement strand
GAAAAGGGTCTATAGTTAATTAGACATTTGAAATATTTTTGAGTGCAAGTCTAGTCAATAGTTAATAATTGATTCTATCTTTAGGGATGAAGAAAAGGTCTCAAGAAGTGTAGCTTTACTTGGACTATTTAATAAGCCATTTACATCTATATCACAGTCAGTTAAACATTATCATAAGGTAAAAAGGCAAAGCGATTGCTTTCTCCTTTGGGAAATGCAATCTCTTATGAAATATTACATTGTGTACCTGCCTTATATTATAGTTGCTGTGTAACATTTCATTTTGTTATAATATACCAACTGTCAAAGTCCATTTTCCTGTTACTCTGATTGGGCGAGAGGGCATCACCTGAATGTGAACAAGTTTGGATGCTTCCCTGGCAACGGCTCTCAGCTGGCAACAATATGTTGTTGACTGGTAATAAAAATACCAGAAGTAATTTTCCTGGAAATGTGTTCTGTATTAGATAACATGAATGTATTAAAATAATCATAAAAATATTTTAAAATGATAAAAAATAATAATAAAATAAAAATAATATTATTTCTGTTTTATCTTATGGGACTAAACCTGTTTAAACAAAAACAGTGTTCTGTATTAAATTAATAACAAATAAAATTAATGTGATAAAAATTTTAACAAAATGTTTTTAAAAATTTCATCCTATGGGTCTAAACATCTAAACCTGCATAAATAAGTTTGTTGCCATGAAAATCAGTGTTCTGTATCAAACAAGAAAGTTAGGTATTGTCTTAATGTAAATTTTTTTATGTACAGGTTTTTAATGATCCAGTTCATGGTCACATTGAAGTGCATCCACTCTGCATCAAGATCATCGACACACCACAGTTCCAAAGATTAAGGAACATTAAACAATTAGGTATGGAACTATGAATCAGTTTAGATGTTTTCTTCATTCTTTGTAAGTTATTTAGTGGCCCTGTTATCTCGAACCTCCTAGGGAATGGAGAAAATGTTCAAAATTAATACAGGATACAAGACAACAGGGTGGTTTTCAATGGGACCCTACCATATTTAATAAGCCTTGAAATATCTCCTCCCCACCCTCCATTTTACCAATTTGCGACTTCAGACCATGTGTCATTCTTTTGAGAAGAATGTTCTATGTTTAAAGGTGCATCCACATTCTTCTCAACTTCAAAAGGTTGAGAAGAATTAGGTAAGAAAATTGTAAAAAAATATAAATTCTTTTTAAAAAAAAAGATACTCTTGGGGATGACACATGGTTTGAAATACAAAACATTGTGTCCAAACTAAAGAGGTCTATTAATATTTATAATGAATGTTATTTTTGACTTTTTAGGTGGATGTTATTTCGTTTTCCCCGGTGCTGCTCACAATAGATTTGAACATTCAATAGGGTGAGTAAAAATTCCTTGACATTTTTATTATTTTGATGCATTTATGATCCAGTAATGCTGGTTTGCAATCATTTCCAAGAGAATGAAAAAACAAAAACACAGCGGCCATGTTGGATAAAATAACAAAAGAGACTAAAATGTTCATCCAACATGGTGGCTGTGAAAACCATGAATTTTATATTTCATTTGTTAATATAAAAAAATTGAGAAACATCAAATTAGAACAGAGTGAAAAAGAAAATTGGCTGCCAAAATATGTCTTTCAGACAAAATACATGTAATATATATATATATTTTTGCCAGACACTCCACTTCTTGGCCAATAATGATAAATAATGAATAATATTTTAAATAGCGCTAATTCCTTTAGTTCAACAGCAGTTTACAAACATTTAAGACTCAAAAATATTTTAAAATTTAACGCTAGTACAATACAATACAAAAGAGGAAACATACTTGGATGTGAACAGACTAATGATATTATAATATCTTATTGTAAAAACAATGCTTTACAATAATATAAAATTTTCTCGCATGCTGATTGGTTATTTTTTATCATCAATTAGGGGACAGAGAGATAAAGCTGATGTCACTGAGTGTGCGCTCTTTTCTGGGCTGCCTTGATCACTAATAAAATTAAAAATAAATGAGAAGTTTTTATGGTTTTTGTTATTGTAAAAAACAACAATTACGCCTAGTGGATCCACACTACTTTGATAATATGAAAACACAATAAGCCTGAAGCGAGATGACATTTTACCCCCAACTCCATACCATAATAGTTTTTAAAATTCTTTCATATTAAAATTTTTGATTTCTTAGAGAATACAGGAACAATAGTCATGATTAAAGAACAAAAGCAATGTGAAAAGGATTATGGTCTAGAGACAGGGGTAAAACGTCATCTCGCTTTTCAGGCTTATTTATCGTCAATAAGAGGACAGAGACATAAAAAAACTGATGTCTATTTTTTCAATTGTTAACATCAGGACATCATATCTGGCTGGAAAGCTTGTAAAGAGCCTTCAGAAAAGACAGCAAGAATTGGACATAAGAGAAAAAGATGTTCTGTGTGTTATAATTGCAGGGCTTTGTCATGATTTAGGTAAGACAACATTCTAGTGCATTCCAACTTTATCAACTCTAAATGTCTTGGGAAGACACTTTGAGAAATTTTAATTTTTAATTCTTAAAAGAAGAGAGTTGTTTTCTCTAACTCTGCAGATATTTTTGGTATTAATTAATAATAATAATAATAATGTTAGGATTATAAATTAATATTAAAAATATTATAATAACTAATATAATAACTAATATAATAATATTATTATTATTGATTATTATTGTTATTAATATTAGTTATTATAATATTTTAAATATTAATTTATAATTCTAACATTTTGTGGTTTTTCCATGGATAAATCTGTTTAATTTGTACAAAATTTTACAAAAGATATATGGGAAAAATTCCGGACCAAAACTTTTGTCCGATTTAGAGAGAATTCCAGTATACTGAGGTCCGGTATAGAGGGGTTTCACTGTAAATAATTAATAGATTAATTTGTAAATAATTAATAGAAGGATGTTAGCTTTTTCTGAGTTGCCTGATTAGGTAGATACTGACAATTATTGTAAACCTTATTAATAAGTGATGTGTTATTCACTGAATGTATTCCAGGACATGGACCATTTTCACACATGTTCGACGGGCAGTTTATTCCAGCTGCAAGACCTGAAATCCACTGGAAGGTTTGTTAACCTTACCTTAAATCAGGGCATACCGATGAAGGGGGGGTACCTTAAATCAGGGGCATAGCGATGAAGGCAGGGGAGGGGGCATAGCAATTAAAGGGGGGGGGGGAAGTAGGCCGGCCCAACTTCCAGGTCAAACTGTGCTGTGTTACTACATCTTCAACTGTTTAGATTTTCAAGTGCCTCAGATGACCACTTTAAATGGCGGTCCCATCTTTTGACACTTCATCATTACTAACCAATATAGAAGGGACGAAAGAGAGGACCATTGAGGACGTAAAGAAACCCTGGCAGTGACCACCCTCAGTGCTTACACCTCATACTAACCATCTCTCATAAATTCATAACTCATTTTAAGCGCCTTTGATCATATCAATAACGAAGAAGGCGCTATATAAATCATGAATCAAACTGGCGCAGGACTTTGTATGTTGGTATAAACTTGGACAAATTAGGCTCTCTGGCACCCTTCAACCAGGAATATTGTTGTGAATGTAATTTCCCCCCTGCAGCACGAAGAGGCAAGTGTGGAAATGTTCGATTATCTTGTGGACTCCAACAACTTGAAACAAGAATTCGTGAAGTATGATCTAGATCAGCAGGATCTGACATTCATTAAAGAGCTGATTGCTGGCCCACGTGGTGACACTCCAGCAAGAACTCAGGTATGAATTGGAATTGTTTCTACACAACTATATTTTTGCCGCATGTCAGCTTTCTATATGTACTTCTCTTTCTACTCCCCCTCCACCCCAACACGACAGCAAGCAATTCAGTCTATCTTTTAGGTAAACCATATCAGCTATGAGAGGTAAATGGATTGACAATTCTTTGGCGGGCTTTTTATCACGATCGAAACAAATCATATTTATCTTTTTCAAGTCCGGTATCCTAAGAACCGTGCGTTCTGATTGGCTGTTGGAGCGGGCAATATTTTCTGTGTCTGACCGCGGTTTGCTATCCCGGGATAGCGGATTGCTAAATACCAAAACGAGTTATAAAAAGAAGCATAAAAGTAAATGAAAAAAAAAAAAGTTATTCACCGTCTAAAAGTTAGTCTAGTGAGGGAAATACTGCGTACCATCAGGACCTCGTCAGAGAGAGAAAGAGAAAACTATAAAATAACTACTACACATGACGTGACGTGTACGTTAAATCTAGAGGAACAACATAGGTGGTTATGGTATAATTTCTAATCCAGTCCTTTTCTTATAGGACTGGCCTTACTTCGGTAGAGAAAAGTGCAAGAGCTATTTATATGAGGTATAGTTGGTTTACGATATTTGTAAAGATAATGAAAAAAACAAATGACGTGGCTGACATGTTAGGTGATGACGCTAGGGATTATGGGATTACGGGATACCCGAAGAAAAAAATGTAAGATATGGGATAGATTTGAGCCAAAATTATGGGGTACGGCAGACAAAAAGGAATATGCATAGTCTTTGCATTAGCCAGTCAGTAAACAGTAGTCGTTAGATTTCCTTGAGACATTTGCATTCTTTTCCCCCCCAAGATTGTGGCCAACAAGAGGACAGGCATTGATGTTGATAAGTGGGACTACTTTGCTCGCGACTGTCATAACCTCGGCATCAAGAACTCTTTTGATCACAAGTAAGAATTCTACTGGTTGAACACTTGCTTTGAGTACAAACATGTATTGTATTTTTGGTTAGATTACTTTCTCATAGTTTACCATTCTCAAGGGTAGCATAGCAATAGTGCACTCTCCTCTCATCTTTGGAGCCTTGAGTTCGTTGTGCCTTGTCTTGCGCCATCTCGCAACCCTTCTACAGCGCCGCAAATTTAGGATAACGACCCTTATTGCCCTTGAACAGGAGATTTATCAAGATGGCTCGAGTTATCAACGTAGAAAACAAGTTACAGATATGTGTACGAGACAAGGAAGCTGGCAACATCTACGATATGTTCCACACACGGTTCTGTCTGTTTAGACGAGCTTATCAACACAAGACTTCCAACATCATTGAAACTATGTAAGTATCAAGAGCTCAAGTAGCCGTGCCTTTGCATCGAAGCGAGACGAACGGTGACCTTGCAATGATAGAGACCTTTTTAAAACCTTGAACAATTATTCACGTCTCTATCATTACCAAGCTCACCGTTTGTCTCGCTTCAATGCAAAGCACGGCTACCTTTCAAGATGGCGCAGGGAACTGTAAAGGGAAATATTCAAATTACTGTATGGGAAATCTTGAGAGACTGGTTCTGGCAAACGAAATGATTGCTTTGTTTTTTCCATATCTTTTTGTCCAAAGGATAACCGAAGCCTTATTGAAAGCAAATCCGTATCTTCTATTTGAGGGAAAAGACGGGTAAGAAAATCCTCTGTGCCACACAACTATGAAGTGCGTCGCCTGTTACTGATGTCATAACTTTTCGACACGTTAACCAATCAGAAAGCTGTACTTTTTTATTTTTAAAGTGCAACCACATGACCGAAAAATCCTTTGAGATACTAAAAACAATGAAACAGCCGCCATCTTAGTTGATCTAACAAGAAAAGGTTATTAATTATGAGAAATGCTTGGTTTAGTAAACCAACATGGCGGCTATGACGTAACACACACCCCAAGAATATACGTGTGAATGAAATGAGCCCGCGTTTTAATCGCTGAGTTGGTCCTGTCGGAACTCATATGGGTACATAGTAATGGTCATTCAATTTGTACGTTTTTCATCTCCAATGTAGAAAAAAGTTGAAGATGTCTGAAGCGATAGACGACATGGTGGCTTATTCCAAGGTAACAGATCAAGTCTACTACCAAATACTTCATGACAGTGATTCACGACTAGAAGAGGTATGATTGTTTTATAAAACCACTGGGAGCCCAACTTTGTTTTCCCATATAAGTGAAATCACACTTAAAATCTCCATTTTTCCATTGATATTTTATGACATATAGGAAATGTCTTTATGTTGTGATTGTTTCTTTTACTTTAGGCTAAGAAGATTTTACAGTTGATTGAATGTCGATCGTTATACAAGTGTATAGGACAAACCATCTTGAAAAAGCCGAGAGAAAAAGTAGGTGACGACATTATTGTGGTCAGCGGCTTAACTTAACTTAAAATTTTCTCGTTATTCGAGTGCGCGACAAACAAGGACAAAATCAAAAGGAGAACTGGGGCGAATAAGTGAGGAAATTGGGTCAAGTTCTAGACCACTTTAACTTGGGCGTAATATTTCCCCAATTCATACAAAGTCATTCTTGAGAATAAGATTCTTTGTTTGAGTTGTGTCTATATTCATGTCTTTTCATGCGCAACCGTTAAACATAGAAATTATTCTCAAGAGAATGACACGTGGTCTGAAATCGGAAAACATTACGCCCAAGGAAAAACAATCTATTGACTTATCCGCCTCGCTTGCATGATATTAAAAAACAAACAATATTTGACTTTAGGCTTTGTTTTAAACAAAAACCGTTTCTAGCAGCTGGTATATTACATTTACTGTATTGTGCTTCCCTTGGCTTCGTAGGAAGAGGCACACGATATTTCTAAAGACATCGCTGACAGCGTACCTCCTGACATGGCAACTGGAGCACAACTGGAACCAGACGACATTATTGTTCATGTAGGTGTTGCTATCAATTTATATCTATTAGAAAATCCTTCAAATGTTATCGATACCCTGAAGCCACCTCTGGGCTGATCACATTCAGGGCACGGATAACTCATCGATTGAACCCTGAAAAACCTCTGAGCTCAAGGGCGGATCCAGGGTTTTTTGAAGGGGGGTCTCAGGTGTAAATTTTGTGGGCAAAGGAATCCCAGTCGCATTTTTACCACAGGAAGCCCATTTGACCTCAGGAATGACAGGGGGGTCGCGACCCCCCCGACCCTCCCCCTGGATCCGCCCTTGGAGCTGGTCTAAGTCAGGGCACAGCCAACTCACAGATCGAATTGGAATTTCGCTTGTTAGGCCGGAGAACCCAAAGAAAAAACCCTCGAATCAACGAAGTGACCTCACGTACTCTACTCACATCTAAAGTCCCCCCTTATTATGTAAAGTGAAACTTCTGGTTCTTGTCATGATCAGTCCATGCTTTCCGCTTCGCTGGGAATCGAAATGTCATCTTACTTGATTTACGTTCTTGTATTGCAGTTGATTACATTCGATTATGGCATGAAAAACCGGAATCCAATCGATAATTTGCGGTTTTACACAAAGGAAAATCCTTCCCAGGCCATGAGATTCAGAAAAGATCAGGTCAGAACTTGTATTGATTTTCTTGCTTGTCATGTGGTGCTCAATCTCACTCCTGGAGCCTGCGTTCCTCGTGGCCAGCGGCTAGAAACACGGAAAGGTGCCGACGAGGAGGAACACAGGCTCTTTGGAAGAGCGTGTAAGATATGTTTTAGAATGTTTTTATGAGCAGCTTATAAGATGGTGTAGTTATCCTATTTTTTCGACTAAATTACACCAGAGAAATTTTCTGTTTACACTGGAAATGGCAGATTTTGAGGTTTCCCTCAAAGCCTTGGGACTAGCTAATGACGCTAATGACGACTGCAAAGTAAACTAGGATAGGATTGGCGTCAGCAAGAGTTCGTATCGGTTACGATTTTCCGAACATGCGCAATACAGTCATGCTCCATTCGAGAATGTGTCGTGTGACTTTCGTTATTTGTTCGCAGGTTTCTCGGCTCCTACCCGAGTCTTTTGCCGAACAACACATGAGAGTCTACTGTCGCAAAAGGGACGAAGACAGCATAGAGAAAGCGAAAGCGTAAGTGCGATAAATATTACCTTCAGTTTGAACTTTATTTTATCCTAAGATAGACATTGAAATTTGTGAGACCTAAGGGCACGGCAAATTCACATGGCGATTTTTCGGAGAGAAGAGAATTGAAACCCAGGTGGAAAATGCCTTGAAGAATATGAGAGATGCAACACGAAACGAAAGGGAAATCACGAAAGGGGAACCAAGGGTATTATAACGGAAGTGCACTCGCTTCTCATCTCTGGGGTCTCAGGTTTAGCCTGCGTAGCGGCCCTCAATAAATCGTCTTCCAGGTTCGACTCGGCATCACGTGACTAGAGTTTGTTGGGTCTCCCTTGATCCCAAGGTTTTTCTCACGTTCTTTGGTCTTCAAAAAAGTAAAAACGCATGGCACTCCTGGAACACACTGTTTAACGTTTCCTTTTCAGAGCGTTCTTCCAATGGACTCTCGGTCAAGAGTGCACCACGCCCAAGGTATGCTAATTGTCCTAGTTCGGGACACGTGTCATTCCCCTTGAGGATTATTTCTTTATTCAGCCAACATGTATAGAAATGTCTTATTACAAATTAAAAATATAGAAGTAATTCTCAAGGGAATGACAGGTAGTCTGAAATGTGAAAATGTTAAGGTGCTGTTACACTAGGCAATTTTTCTTGCAACTCGTCTCGCATTTCTGTTGCGTGATAAAAGACAGTGCGTTGCAGTTGCATCAACATGGTATGTTAGATGTTACATTAGACTGTAATGTTGGGGTAATAAATAATTTACGCCCGATGAAATATCTTTGTCTGTCACAACAAATCGTTGCGAGACAAGTTGCAAGACGGGTTTTAAACTAGGCAATATCTAGCAATTTTGTTTCGCAAAAGTAGAACTCATTTCTACTTCTCACAACGGTTGCAGGTGACAAAATTAGGAGGCACTTTTAGTATGTTACAGTAGACAATTTCCCGATTTGTCTTAGTTKGGAGTGGGGTGGGGTGGGGGTAGGGTGGAGAGGGGAGGGAACGGGTAGTGGTAATGAATCTGTGCACGCGGTTTCAAATATCTAGACAAATCTTCATTGTATCTGGACTTCTTTCTTTCAGTTTGGTGGTTCCCTTGCCGAACTAACGCCAATGAAGTCTACAACTGCTGACGGCCAGACCGGAGGAGTCGCGCAGAAGTTACAATTCAATGACGAAATTGAGTTCTTTTAGAGAACCGGTTCTAAACATTTTAAATAATACAATTTAGAATAAACTCGAAGAAGGAATGAATTAGTTTATAGTGCTTGTCAAGAGTAATCTTCGTCGCGACGAAGTAGGTTTTGGTAGACGTCAATCAAGGCATTTCTATTACATTCCATAGTCACGTGTTCCTGTGAAAAATGCCATGGAAAATCTTTGATTGACGCCTGCCAAAACACTGTTTATAATCTAGAATGATCTAAAATGAGATATATAAAGCAACATCGGAGGACCATCTACTTAATATTTTAAAAATCGTTAGTCGCTTTAGAAATGTCTTAATAATGGAACTAATACTAGGAATATTATTTGAAGTTGTTAATTAAATAATCTTAAAAACAGTTTTCTGGCTTGTAATCTAGGAACAATAGGCTGCTATTGTGACTATGGGTGGATGCAATGTTTACAGTCACACTCGCTCATGCGTCCCTATCGAGGTTCAAACATTCTTTTTATTATTCGATGTTTGACTTCCATCTTGCTGTGGAACTTGCATTAATGAAACAAACGTAATTTTCAATCCCGGCCTTTACAGTATTAAAGTACCTCCTCAAAATGTTCATCCGTGATTGGAGTTATTGAACAAAACATCACATCAACAGATCAGTTTTAAATGGTAGCTACAACTGTAGAAATAATTTTGGCTTTGCACGAATCTGTGAAGAACTAAATAAACTCCGAGCCTATTATTCAAATTTGCGACGTTCGTTTCATTATGCAAGCTTCAAAGCAAGATGGAAATCAAACTTCCAATAATAAAATGAACTTTGAACCATGCTATATTCACCATTTTCCATACATCGGTTCACTGGTCCAACACAAAGCGCTCAAGCGAGGCACCAAGCTACTTTCAAAGGATTATTCAAATAGAGTGGTTTTTTAAAAACCCGTGAAACAAAGTGTAATGAATAAGGTGTAATAAATTGTAATACACCGAAAACACAAAAGAAAATCAAAAGAAAATGCGGTGAATAAAGTGCATTAAAGTGTAATATGCTAAAATGTATTTCACAGGTTTTTGAAAACCACTCTATATATTAGACTAATACACATTAGTAGACCCTAATTTCATTGTTTTCTTTTGTGTCGATTTGACTATTTCACATTGACAAGTTTTTTTAAATTACAGTCAAACCACCKTAAGCGTGAACACGTAGAGGTTATTAGTAATGTATTGTGTATTAGTCTAATATATATTTGACTGGTTTAGTGACTTCACTTTGCTATCTTATTATATACTATTTAAAGGTTACTGCATAGTTGGTAATTTAAATGAAAATCAGACAAAACAAACTGCGTCAACAAAAAACAACCTATATCAATTTAGTACTGGTTTACCTTTCCTCAAACTTATTTTCAGTTTTGCAGTGTTTTTGTCACAAAAATCTATTTATTAGCCGACGTTCAGAAAGATTGATAGCGACCCAAATGGGAAAAATACTAAGCTGTAATTTTTTACCAGTTCACCGAAGGCTAATAGACGTCAAATAGACTCTGAATACGAAATCCGGACAAAATAGGCGAAATTCTGTTCATCAATACGGCATCTTTTTCTAATAAAACATTGGTGACTAAATGCTTTTTAAATACTTGAAACGAGCTTTCTTTTAATAATTTTAAAAACACTTTTGATTTCTTGGAAATGTTAGTCACGTGATAACGAAAGCAAATCTGACAATCTATAACCATAAGCCGTTTCTATCTTTGCGAGGATTACTAATAATCGTTCGCTTGCTTCCACAGTTTTAAGTCAGTCAGTTAGAAGTCAGTTTTTGAAACTCTTCATCAATACAACATCTTGGTCTCATAAAAAATAGATGACCAAATGTTTTGTAAATCCTTGAAACACGCATTCTTTTAATAATAGAACGCTTTCGATTTCTTAGAAATATTTATCGGCTAAGGTCAGCTGGTGGGAAAATTAGTCACGTGGCAACGAAAGCGAACCTGAAAGAATCTAACGATAAGCCGTTTCTATCTTGGTGGCGAGGATAACTAACGATCGTTCGCTTGCTTCCACAGTTTTATAGAAGTCGTTTTTTGAAACTGTTCATCAATACATGCAGAATCTCATAAAAGAATAGCCTAATAAATGTTTTTTTAATTCTTGCAACGAGCATACCAAACCAGCTTGAAAGATGTCATGGAAACACTGATTGACGCACACTAAAACCCTCCCGATTTCTTGGAAATGTTTATCGTCYGAGGGCAGCTGGTGAAAAATTATTCACGTGACGTCTGAAGGAGACTACCAAACACGGCATATAGACAATGTGCATCACGCTTTAGTGATCCTTAAAGACTCTAGCTTCTAATTTTAAGGCCATTTCTATTTGGTGTCGAGGATAACTAACGATCGTTAGCTTGCRCTACAAYTCTATTCGAAATGGTCGGTAAGTGAGGACATTATTAACCATTTTCTCTTTCCGTTTTCGATTGAATAAAATTAAATTTTATGTATTTCTATCTTAGATACAAAATGGCTTTAACYAACTAATATKTTTTTTAACTCGACACTGATCAGCGTTCGCTCTATACATACCTATATATGTTCTGAAGTTATCGCTCCTTTTTCCTCAGCCCTTTTCAACATGCTATTTCGCTGCGTAAAAGTTTTTGCAAAAGGCATTGAAGACAATGTTCTTCCAGTCAAAGTTAATCCGCATCTCAGGCTTATCACTAATTATAAACCTGTCTCACTACTCTCTCTCTCGTTTCTTTGGTGAGAACGTAAAAGGTAAAGTAAAATACAGGAAAACGATGAAAACGTGGTCACGTTTGCCGTTTGCGGGGAGAAAAAAAGTCAATYTAAAACTCTCTAATAGATGGAATGACTTGTGTTTCTTATTACTCTCATCAAGAACACAGAGGTTAACGTTGAGATATTCAGTGTTTTTTGTAGTCGACAAAACCATTATTCCTGTTTAGCATAAACCTACTAGCATACTATCTGTCTTGGCATGACCTATCGCCTATCCATTATCGCCAATCTCCTTTGGCCCCGACAACCTTTTTTGAAAGAGGCATATATATGTTTGTGTAAAAGGAAATCTTTCGAAGTTTTAACATTCTAGAAAATATAGAACAGTATATGCTCATATTCATTCTTTACGTTGCAGACGAGAAAAAACCAAAGGTAAGAAATATCAGTGGAAACTGAATTTATCGCATCGCAACATTTTTCTAACCCAAAAACACACACACAATCGATTAATTATACAGCTCTTTTAAAAATATGTGCCTCTAATACTCCATACCATCATTAATAATTTCATTTTTTACTCCTTTGACTTGATTCATCTTTAGTTCCGACTGATAAGTGACATTTTTTTTGTATTAGGTATTCAATGATTCTATTCATGGCTATATTGAGATGCACCCACTATGTGTCGCTATCATCGACACGGAACAATTTCAACGTCTTCGCTGCATCAAGCAGATGGGTGCGTTTCGATTGACGACTGGTTTCAGTTCTTTTTTCTAAAGAAAAGTGTTGTTATTTATCATGAAAATGGTTCATTTTAGGTGGCACTTATTTTGTCTATCCGGGAGCATCGCACAACAGGTTCGAACACTCAATAGGGTAAGTCGATCATTGGATCATTGGACTTAATTATTATTATATATCTAATGTTAGTATCATATATGTTTAGTATTTGGATGTGATATTTTTTGCTAATTTTAAAAGGGCCACCTGGAAATAAAGTTTACATTTAAATTAACATGTAAATTTTTTTAAACATTTACGTACGGCGCTATTCGTACTCCAACGAAGGACCAATGTCCGAAAGCTCAGTTAAATATATACAAATTTAATTATACGGCGTTCAACTCAATCCACCGATTATGCTTTATACATCGACGGTACTCGAACTTATTCATTTATTTATTTGTTATCTTTACAACTAGTACTTTAGAAGAAGAAGAAAAAAAACACACACACACACGCAAAAAAGAA
>NW_022258837.1:272470-293648 GCF_009602425.1 Actinia tenebrosa | reverse complement strand
TTACTCCTATTTTCAAAAACTGCCAAAAAGACCAATAATTATTGTTTCTTTTGGTAGTTTTTGAAAATAGGAATGGAGGTGRCCACGGGTAGAGGAAGGAAGAAAGGCAAGAAAGAAGGAAAATAAAAAATGGTAGGAGAGGGAAACAAGTGTCCACAACTTGGAGGTCATAATAAATTATTGATTTTAATGGCTCAAATAAGAGAAAGAACATGAAAGACGTTATAGCACATTATATRTACACAGCTGAATTAGTTGTAAATACAAGAGGGTTAATGTACAAAAACAGTAAGCATTTCAAAAAAGCTCTACTTAYGATGGAACAACTAGAACACCATATCAAATCACAGTTAAACATAGAATAATATCTTCAGAACACTAGAATATAATAATGAATGCAGTTGTTGGGAATTATTTCTTTGTTGGAGCAATTATTCCCTCAAGCTGAGTCTGAAAATGAAATAAAATGTGAATAATTTTTTAAAAAGTTTTCAGGGTGCACATTTTGGGTTGTAAACATGACCATGCAGGAAACTCACTAGTCATTTACACAGCCGCTATTTGTGTAAATGCTGTGTAGCAGACTAGAAATTCAYGTCCTATTGATAGTTTCGTAGTTTAAAAAGGCACCTTTAGTTACTTAAGTCGTAAATAAAGACGAGTTCATTGAGACTGACTGATGACARAGTTAGGAAGAAGAATTTTTCTGTAAACGTTGACCGAAATAATTAATGAACATTTATGACATTTTCACTAAAGGGAGAATTACRAACATCATTTATATCGACGTAAAAAAATACTTCATGAATGGGCATCCTGTGGCTTGGATGAGAAGTAATTTTGMATTAACGTTATAATTTGACCAAAYGTTGTTATGAATGCAGTACYGTGAAAAWGTTAACTAAGAAAATTATTGCAAAGTTTTGTAGCGGGTCTACRGTCTACTGAGGTCACTGTTAACTAAATAATACTAAGTTGTGCACACTTGTGCAATTTCTTACGATGCTTTTCACGGATGTATGGTATGCTCTCTATTAAATTGAAATTTATAAGTTGACTTTGGTGCAGGAAGGAATCTGGAAAAACACTTTACTCACATGATGGTGAGAGGCGGTGCAAATACATGTAAYAACTAATAAATTACAAAGTGAATGTTTTACCTTGAGCTGTTGATTGGTTCTTTTAAGGAACTGGATCTCTTCAGCATGTTTCTTTTCCTCTATAGCCCGTCTCTCAGCCTCGCGTTTTTCAATGGCATCACACTTGGCCTTCAGTTCATTCACTTGACGCTCAAGCTCACGTTTGTCATTTTCAAGCTCATTTATCTATTTTGAGCCAAGAGAATTAAATTAGTGAAGGAAAAGTACTAGCGAAATCCCAGTTTATTGATTGATCATGTCTTGCTCTCTAAGTAACTTGATATTTTTTTGGGGGGGGAGGGGTGTGAAGTAATGTTTTCTCATTTCAAAATTATTGAAGCATTTTCTAGAGCTATGTTTATATTTTATAAAAAAAAAAAAAAAAAAAAAAAAAAAAATTAAAAAAATAAAAAAAAAAAAAAAAAAAAAAAAAAAAGCCAAGATAAATACAAGAGTGGATAGAGAAAAGTTGCAGGTAAAGCATATAACAAAGTATTGAATTAGTTTCTAATACAGTTCAAAAGGGAGTGGGGTAGGGAAAAGGGAGGAGGAGCTGGGGGGGAGGGGGGACTGTAACTATACCTAAAATGATAAATATGTACCAGTATATTTATCTAGAAGGTAAGTTATGAAAATTTTGAGCACTACAGGCTTGATTGTTTTCTACCAGCATAGATACTCTACCTTTCCTTCCATGTCTGCCTTTCCTTGTTCAGCTTGAAGAGCTTTTCTCATTCCAAATGCAACACTTGAATAAAAGTATCCATGTTAATATCAAGATCACACAAACTCTATTATAGTGGTTTCCTTGGAAACTTGAAGACTAGACATAAAAAGTAGACAGCAAAACTTTAACAAGTCAAAGTCAACTAAGAAGCTCATTATTTAGCATTTCTTAAATACCTGCTTTCGTAGAGAGTTTGATATGCAGCTATGGTCATACGGATTTCATCTCGCACTCTAGGAAAAAAGGCAACAAGCACTTAGTCCAGGGCCTTGTGTCAGTCCCATGGAAAATTCATTATTATTTTTATAGTTTAAACCCCTATTTAAAAAAGAARAAAAAAGRAAAAATACAGGGGAAACAAAAAAAAAAAGGTTTAAAAAGCTACATTAAATTATTTTTACCTTAAAAGGAGAAGTCCACGTTCTGCACAGTTAATGGTTACTTGACGGATAAGTTCATCTTTCATGATAATAATAAGAAAATTATTAGCATGTTTAAGTCAAATATTATAATGATAAAAATTCATGTTAACTCCAAGATGAAGGCCCAGATAGTAGTTGGGCCTTGATTTTAGAAGAGAGTTGGAATCTCAAAAGAAAAAAATTCTTAAAAGATTTCTTTTTTGGGGGTCAGTACAGAGTATAATTCCTCCCTCTTGCAATATTTAAAACGGAATGTCAAACTTGAATACTACCCTCCCCTATGTGAGTTTATTAGTGATAAGTGCATTCATCACATGATTTCTTGTTTCTTGACATGACAAAACATTTTAGAATAGGAAGATGCCCTGTATATATACCATTTACAGTACATGTGTCTAGGCAAAAATGAAAATATTTGGTAKTCTGCTTTGTATGTTGTCACAGACTCTTTTGCTGACCCTCCTTATGGCTCTTTTTTTCCCCTTCATTTTCTTGTTCCTTTTTCTAACATAATGTATTTTCCTCTAATTGTGATAAATATGAGGACTGTCATACCACTCACCAAAACACTGTGAGTACAACTCTCTTCTTACAGGACATATTCCTGTTTCCCTGGCCTGACGCTGCTGGAGACGCATATCTAGTTGTTCCTACAGCAACAAAGAAAACGTCTATAATCTCATACTGACATATTCAATACTTAGTCTTAATATTGAATCTGGGTGGAGATTACTAACAAGAGGAAATCAAGAATCAAGTACTACAGAATCCCATTTAGGGACAGTTGATTTTTAGGGGGGGAGGGTGTGGTCATTAGTGTCATTAAAAAGTTAGGCTCAAGAAGGGGAGGGGACAGCAAAAAAAATACTCCTTATACCCTGAGTAAGGCCTCTATCATTGCAAGCTTACCATTTGTTTCACTTTGATGCAAAGGCATGGCTACCTTTCAAGATGAGGCAGGAAACTGTGAAAACGTTTTTTCATCAAACTCAGACTGACTAATAAGTGCAGGCTTATAACCAGGATTTTACAGTAGCTGACTACTAACTGTCAAATACGTACCTGTAGATTAACAACATCCAGTCTTGTTGCTGGTGTACTGGATACTTGCTGCACCCATAGTTGACCATTTTCTGTCCACTCTCTACACAAATCAATAARGCCATTACTACATTCATTCCCAGAGAACTCAATTTAGAATGCACAYCATATATCRTGGCAGCCATGTTGGTGGTATTAGCCACCTTAARCTTTTCAAAATCTACTATGGCAATGTCAACCGCAAGTATAAATAACTTCACCTTAGAGTTTAGTGCCCTCAAAGTTTGTCTTCCCTGTGGATGAGTTGACTTTACTGACAATGTTTTTTGAATGAAATCTCCATTCATGAACAGAACCCCAAAGAGAAATTATTTACACTTCCGGTTGATGTTGTTATCGTAAATTTTGAAAATTTAAGGTTGCTATTAACAAAGGAGGCTGATAYATCAATAAACAAGCAATATTGGGGACATTGACGCAACATGCAAATGGAAATAGGCATCATCCAGACTGTCATCATCATCATCAAAATTATCACCAAAAGCAATAAATAAATAGATAAGTAACAATTAAATTACTTGGTTTTATAAATCAAKAATAGTTGGTACCTGGGGGGTAGAATAGCATTCAAGATCTCGTCTGTTTGTTGGTTTTTCTGAGTATCCATTGGAGGTAGCTTGCTTGCTCTTGGTGGTTGACGGACAGGCCCAGCTCCATTAGCCGGTCCCTGCTGTTGACTGACCTTGAGTGAACGAGCCTAAAACAAAACACATTTGTACAACATATGAACATACTAAATAGAACTTAACAAAGTAAAGTACGTATTGTAGTATCAGCAATACTAGTAACATTTATATTCTTAAAAGTTGTTTAAAGGACGTCTTACATGCAACCAAAACATTGAATGTGGTTCAACAACATCAAAGGCTCTAACCACTATTAACACGATAAAATAACACAAACCCTTTATGTCCTAAATTTTCTTCTTCTTGAATAAATTCTTATTATTCCAACGTTTATTCTTGTGTAGAGGAACATGGGAATTAAAAGTTTATAGGGACTTTTCACAAATAAAAACAATAAGCGACCGAAGTAATGGCGCCAACTTGAAAGTTTGCATCAAAGATGTTTATTTAAAATGAGCATTTAATATCGTTTTTACTCACCCTTGGAGACTTCTTATCGGTGTTTCTGCTTACCAGAACCGGGTTATCGTACTTAACGAGTGAGGCATTAGGAGGAATCATCGTAAAATATTGAATTTTTTAGCGTAAAAGTGCTCGATAAACTCTCTTCTGCCTGGTCTTCTTGTCCGAATTGTTTGTTGCTATGGATACATGGACTCACGGTCTGAAGGACTGGTGCAYCTACCACAGGTAACCCAATATGACCATAAGAAAATAACTGTTGGGTTATTTATAGCACGTCTCTCTTTTTTTTATCTTTTTATTTCCAAAACTCTCTCTTTTAGGGGTTTTAAAAATTTATTTTTTCAACAGCATCGCCTTCCCTTTTTACCTAGGAGTACCGCCTCCCCCTAGGTGAACATTTAGCCAGCATTAGTTGGGTCAAATGTTGGGATTGTTTGTCATAGTTGGGTCAAAATGTTGGTTAAAACAGTAGCTAAATGTTGGGCTAACTGTTGAGACCATTTTTGAGGGCATTATGATTAAACTAAAAAAACAATATTTTGAGCATTGTTCTTAAAATCCCTGGGGTTTCAACCCATGAGGCTCTGATGAAAGAAATGTGTTGTATCCATTCATTTACCATGTTAAACGTTTAAGTAAGAAAATTCAATTTTATTCAAAAAACATAAATTAAGGGTAAGAAGGAAAAAATGAAGAAAAAAAAAAAGATAAAAAAATATACAAATAAAAAAGGAAGAACAGAATATGAAGGTGGAAGGAAGAGGCAAAGACTGGAACAACCAAGTTTTAAACTTTTCCCTTCAAAAATCTTTATTTTATATTTATGCAAAACAGATTCCATTTAATCCACGCACAATAGAGTACAAACACTATAAGTGTGCAACATAARTACCACTAAATACTGCTAAATTATGCTAATCCTATTGTTTTCTATTGTTTAATTAGCACTATTTACTACTAAATAGTGCCAAGTGTTGCACACTTTTAGTGTTYRTACTCTATCAAACAATGTCTTAGCAGTTTTCTGTAAATAAAATGAAGTTAGCTCATACCACCAAGTCTCCACATGTAGCGAATTTTCATTGTAAGCAAGACTCTCTATACTCTTCGCAATACGAGTGGTAATGTGAGCAACATTTGTGCTGCAGCCACTTGCAATGCAACCATGTTGCAAGACAAATATTATTGTGTGATAACGTTGCCCATATCACCAAACTTTGACACAATCAAGATATTCCTAAACCAAATTTGGCATTGGTTTGTTTAGTATTGTCATTGGATAATCAGGAACAGATAGATAGAAGCCAGCAGCAGGTCCAGGAATTAGAGTTGGAAGGGTTTCCTCTGACCTCAACAGTGTTTATCAAAATACTTAACCTCTCTTTTATATGTTTTGCCAGTGTTATAACTCCTTGATAGCTTTGAATGTTGCTACAGCTTCATTGAGCGTAATTCTTTTGCTCTGTCCTAGAAAATGTCCTGTTGCCTCCAGGCTCTTTATTGTGACTTCAACTTTGTCTCCAACATTGACTTCCCTAAGCAATATATATATATAAAAAAAAGAATAATGAAAAATAAGCTGGGATTAGCAGGGGGTACTGAGGTCTCGAAGATTTGTGGGGGTGGGGGTGGGGATTACCATTTTCCTATCAATACACACACATACACATTTCATTGTCCTTCGTTTCCTTCAGTTTTCTTTGCTACACCCCTGGGTATGAGAATGTTYGATGCCCAATATAATGTCAGGTGGGCACCAAATATTCACTTGTGTGAATGTTATCTCTCAATTTTCTCCCATTTTACAATCTTCATAATCTCATAAATTAGTCAACTCCTTTCCTCAATTCTTTCCCCACCCCCTCACATAATAATCCTATCCTATCTTGACCTATAGTCTAAGGGGTTGGATCTGATCTGGATGGTTCTGTGTGTCTGTGTGTCTGTCTGTGTGGGTATTAAATAGTTATCCGAGTTGTAGATCGAAGGTGATTTCTTGTCGARTAATGTAAATCAAGAATCACTCCTTACGAAGCACACGTTTACCTTTTTACAGGAACGGTTTCAACAGCATGAAACTTCCATCCAAAKTCAACATAAATATCTTTGTTTTTTTCTCTAGTCACCACGTGAGTGACTCTACCCAGAACTTTTTTTCCTTCGGGTCTTCCAAGCTTCACAAATTGAGAATTCCGAAACATTTCTTCAAAATCTTCATCTTGTGAATGAACTGAATCTTCGGTGATTGAACTACACCTCCTAGAAAGCGCAGGTCTAATAAAACCATTGAAAAAATAATTCGACAAGGACTTTCTTGCTGCAGTTCTGCRTAAGCCCGCCATGTTGGAACCTGCAGTATTACTAACCAGCGGAACATAAACAAAATCCACAGGAAGCCCAAAACCGCAGTTTATGATTTACTTCCGCTTAAGATTATTAGTCGTATAAGCAGGAGCCCCATACTGTCGTAAAGATGAGGAAAATTAAGTCGTTCACAGATCAAAATTTCAAGAGGAAGGGTTAGTTACAGACGTAATCAATGCATGCCAGTTAGCAAACTGATGCATTTAACTCATTGATGTGAAATAATGTGAGTAGGTTACCCTGGGGTACTCTTGCCCGTTTGATGTTTGCCCGTTTAGGGTAGGGATGTGCCACYGAGTCCTCTGAACCCTGACCCTGAAATYGCTGAAATTCATACCCTGTTCCAGAGCAAGATTGCTGAAAATCATACCCTGTTTCGGTATTGCGAGAGCGTGATTTTATATATACCGTCCCAGAGCGAGCACGATTTTATATACCCTGTTCCAGAGTAGAATCACTGAAAACCATACCCTGTTTGGCAGCACGTACCCGATTAAGAAATATAGGGGAGTACCCCCCCCCCCCCCGGGGTACCATAGGTTGGGTGGTGTATATCTTCAGTTCTGAACCCTACTTACAGGATTGTTGTCAATGAGCAATGCATGTTGTCTATCTCTTCTCAAACCATGAAACTAGAAAAAGTTTTATCTACTATTTCTTAATCCAGAGGAATGTGCATTGCAAAGATGTAATACAATTTTTTTGAGTTGCATGAAAATCCCACAAGGTTAAATTTTCAAGTGTACACAAAAGCCTTCAGGTGTGTGAATTTACTAAARAAATAAAGTGACAAGTAGGGCATTCCATTGTATGCCACTCAAAACTATTGTATAACTATATATCTCRCATCACTGAAAATACTAACTGCAATACCTGATGGGAAATAATCTTTGATCCTTTATACAATGTCAAAGACATTTTCCGTTTCAATGCAATAGCAAATGAAGATTTACAGCTTTTYTTTACAGGAAAAAGAATGGCTGAATTTTGGATGGCTTGGGATTTAAGTAAATATGTAAATGAGTAATATTCACTTAGTATCAAGAAATTTATTCATTGTATTTTCACAGAAAATGTATTTCTGAGTACTAAGAGACTCTGCTCTTGAATACTCCTGTTTACATAAGTTCAAACTAGCCTGTTTTATAAATTTTATGGCGTTTTAAGAGCATACCTGTTCAGAGCATTTTCTTAGGATAAAAAGAATTATCAAATGAGAATTACCTATTTAATTATTTAAAACCTAAGAGGCTCTGCTCTTGAGGAATAAATATATGTTGATTATGCAAAGGTTCCTAAGAGTCTCTCCTCTTGAGGAACTATATACAGCTGCATTTGTCAATTTTGGTCTAAAGAGCCTAAGAGTCCCTGCTCTTGAGGATCAGATTTTTGTGAGTCTATATGAAGTGCTTCTAAGAGTCTCTCCTCTTGAGGAATACAGCATTACAGAAGTAATTGGTATAGGCCTAAGAACCTAAAAGTCACTGCTCCTGAGGAACTAGATTCATCATATTTATCTAGTTTTATCTATTTATCAAGTTTTATTGATTATTGGTTTTCTTTAACCAACCATCATTACTTGCATCTTTCATTTCGTCAAACAGAGTGAATAGTCCCTTTGAGCACATCTTTGGGCAATTCTTACAGCGATCCAAGGAACTTCGGGCAAGCCATTTACAAGTGTCGGCACTCAAACTGTTGGTTGTTGGCTTGGACAACCACTCATTGTAATCATTTGGTAGGCATTCCAGGAAGCCTTGCATGAAGTTTGGCTGCACATTTTCTTTACCCCTGTTYGTCATTCTTGTACTACTTACCCAGTCTTCAATGGCTTGCGCTTGAAGCATCTGGCCATACTTCTTGATTCCTGACCTGTCTTCCTCAGTAGGGCGCGGTTTGATTGACGATGTTACCAACCAGTTACCATCTTCATCTGCACTCTTCTTACTTTTGAATCTGAAGATTGAATCCAGATTCTCAATAGACACAACATCCTCTTCTTTGACTTTGAGCCAATCAGCATCACTCATTGAGTCAGAGTAATCCAAACTGCCATCCTTTGTACTGGCACATTCACAATCAGCACAAGAAGACTTATTATTACACTTCAGCTGCTCAGAGATCAATGAGGACACCTTTGGCTGTAGCCACTGATCCATGCTTGTGTTTGCAATGTTGGTGAAAGCCTTGCCAGTGCTTGTTTGAGGGAGGTATTCATATGATTTGGATCTTCTCAACCATTCTAGATTGGAGCCTTCCTGCCTGTGGATCTTGCCAAGGTTTTCAGGGAAATTCCTCTGGTTGCTCTTTTCCTGCTTAAAGAAAAGCCAATTTTCATTCCCCATGGCCACAATCTTTGAGTAGGTTTCTCCAATCAGCCTTGATTTTGGCTGTTCAGGAAGTTTAGGGTAGACCTTGATCCAGTCTTTAAGAGTTGATTTCTTAACCTCTTCAAAATAGCCACCAAAAGTGTCTCGTCCAGAAGGGGAGTTGTTGGTTTCAGCAGAAAGAGTCCACTTAAGCTCTGATAGATCAAAGCTCTTGACAGAACCTCCCATTTCACTAGCAACCTCCTGCTCGGACTCAGTGAAAGATTTACACTTGTTCAGCCATTTTTCTACTGATACTGCAGTAGCTGGAATGGACTGGTTCTCCTGGAACCTGTGCCCTTGCAGCAGCCAGTTCTCCATTGGTCCCGAAGGAGTAAAGAACTTCCGTTTGTTACTTGGTGAAGTGGAATTGCCACCTTCCAAACTTATTCCATTCAACAGYGWGGCAAGATGAGAAKCTTCACCTTCAATATGGCCAAATCCCCTGATGGATTCAAGCAGCTCTAGGTTGTGAGCTTTGAAACAGATGTTCGATGTTTCTTCAGGACTGATGTTCATCCTCTCCACAGATGTTAACAACTCACTCAGCTGTGCCTCAAATGCTTCCACTTCACCAAGTTTCTCCTCTTCCACACTCTGTTCAAGTAGAGCACACACTTTTTTCAGACCACCAACCATGTCAATGATCTCCGTCTGCTTTTGGAGAAGAAGTTCTTCTTTTCCTTGTTGGATCAGTTCTACCTGACTTAAGAGCCATATCTCTCTGTTCCTCAGAGCTTCCAGGTGTCGGCTGATGCTATCACGGATCTGTGCTTTGACATCAGATGAAGCTCCTTTAAGGCTCTTCTTCACATGATGGATGTCATCTACAGCCTTCTCCAGACCAGTTACTTTGGTTCTGATCTCTTCAATCAGGTAAAGCAGATTATCTGCACTATCCATTGATAACTGCTGAAATTAGAAACAGTTTTCACATGAATAAATAATATTRAATAATTATCTATTTAATTAAATTAAGCAAGTCAAATTAGTTGAGTACAGTCAACTGCCAAGTTATTAAAGTTGGAGTAACTAGAAAATCAATAATTTGCCRAATAGATATTCTAAGTCAGGATTCAAGTTAGCATTCCATTTTGGTTAACAGTACCAAGGCCATTCAAATATTTATTTGAATTATTCTCTGACATTRATGTATCTGAACAATAAAATCTTCACAAATTCAGTAAATTTAATTYTKGRGGTSAAAYAGCKGCCAGCTTATGAGRAATGCTTTGTTATTGTCAACCAAAATAGCAGCTGTGACATAACATACACCCCATCTTAGTATGAAGAGTATTCATTTCCTAAAATTGAGTAATATTGGATCATTGCTAACTGTAAAGGATAGACATGAAGGTATTACATAATATGATAGCAAGCACATAACAGCTTGACATTAGACAAAACTTGAGTCTGACAGAAATCTTATGATGCTCCTCCCATCTGCAGATGTGAAATGCTATTAATACACTTTCATGAGGGTATTACGTAACAAAGTAGCAAGCACACCACAGCTTGACATCAGACAAAACTTGACCCCTACAAAAAGCTTATGATGCTGGATACTTCTCCCATCTGCAGACGAGACRTGCTAATACACATTTATGGTCTAATTCTTRGTTTGCAATCRATCCCAAGAGAGCACAATAACAAAAGGGATGTCCGCCATGTTRGAAGATATAACAAAAGAATTCATTGAAAAATCTTTTGTCAAATTCTTCTAACATGGCGGCTATGACGTCTATTGCAAACGAAGAATAACTGTGCCAAATGTCAAAGCTAACACATACATATATATATATATATATACAGATTGGGAACTGTTTTTACTGAGCATTTAAAAATCCTTTCTAGGAGAGTAGACTTAATGATGTTTTAATGGATATCTTTCTCCATAAGTCTAGCAAACAGCACTAGACCAGTAAAATGATATTTGATGCTAATGTGTGCATGATCTCCATAGCATCAAGCCTTCTCTCAATTAAAAATTAAATTAAAACAGAGAAATTTTATAAAACAACTACATATTCAAATTATTTCGGTTAATGTTTTTTTCCAGTGGAYAAATGAGTTTGCATTCAAAGAAAAAAGCTTTTTGAGTTAAAAATGTGGACCCTATGAAACAAAACTCGAATTCTAGATGACAGTATGTATTCGTACTTGACTTTTTACTCCAAAATAAAATAGTTGTAAAAGACCAAGACGCAGCTCGAAAACAATTTTAAGTAAGGTTATTTAATCCTAGGATTCAAAAAACATAGTATATATAAAGAAAGATTTTTTATGAAAACAGACTTGGACCAAAGAAAAGATGTCTCAGAAGCAATGATGCACGACGTATTAAAWTGCCCAACTTGAACAGTTTTTAGTAAGAGAAAAAACTAAATATGTTTAACATAACTTTCTAACTGAACTAACTAATTAAAAAAATTAGAGATTAGGAATTATAAAGTCAAAAGTCAGAATTAGAATACAGAGAATCGATAGCGGAAAAATATGAGGGTCACTTTGGTTTAGGGAACCGTAATGTCTCAACCTAAATATTCCTTCAGTAAATATCTATGTCAGAAGTWGAGGGATATGACACTTACCAGCTCAGTTACGGCTCCACTTAAATGGTAGTGTAGAAAAGGATAGAAAAAAGGCTTAAAAGAGGAGRAAAACCGAACTGTTTATCTTTTCGTAACAGCACAAGCTTGAAGAAACTTGCTAAACCGGTCTAATTTATGGATATAATTAGGATATTCAAGAATTGGACCAATCAGAGAGCAGGGATGTACGACCTAGCTGTGTTGTGATTGGTTGATTGGATGAGGACAGGTCTGGTTAGAGATCGTGCAGTAACTCACGTCCGTTTGCCAGGCAGTTTRCTTTAGGTACACGTGTAAATAAATGCACGTGAATTCATAAATGCAAGTGGAAGGATGTGGGATCCCTGGGGTTTATAGATATTACCACTAAGATTCTCTCTACATAAAATATTTTTTCATAAGTTTTGATTTTGATCTTCATTTGTAAAATTCGACATTTTCCGGATCCCGGCTGGTCATGACTTATACTCTCAGATATAGAGGATATTACATGGGCGCGCGGAGATACGAATTTTATCTTCGAGTGTTGAAAAGATCTCTCACGAGTGAGCGCAGCGAACGAGTGAGAGATTTTCAACATGAGAAGATAAAATTTCTATTTCCAAAGCGGCCATGTAATATTATGTTTATTATATAATTATCAATGAAGTATGTTTTGGCTTTTTCAGGCAATTCTTTCCGTGTATTTTTGAATAGCCATCGCAATGGTGTTATTTTCACGTGTGAAGATATCAATTTTTCGAAATAGAGAAAAATAGATATTTCATTGGTAATTATATAATAAAGTTACATACTCGGCACTAAAGGCGCGATTTTGCAGAATATATAATAACTAGACACCCCTCGTGGCGTGAACTTGGGCTACCGTTGTATTTGACGATGTATAATAAAAGCACTTGGAGGCCCAGATGTGGTGATTCGATACTAGTACTACTTTATTAGATCCTACACGTGCACTACATTGTATTACATAATAGGGTATCAAATGACTTAGTTAAACAGTAACAACACTACATCCCTCCCCCTCTACAAACAAAATACGATAAACGATGATAATGCAAGAGTGTAATAATGTGATAGTAAGGTAGTGATTAGTCTTCGCCGTCAGTTTCTTTCTTGTTGGTTTCTTGTTTGACTGCCTTCTTGAAGAATGATGAGTTCCTCGTTATCTGTTTACCGTCTCTTTCCGCCGTTACCATCGTACCTTTACGTTGACTTATAGTGTATGGACGCGGGTCATAAGGCGTCACAGACTTCTTGTGTGATTGGTCACGCCTAGCAACATTATTGACATTAAACGTGACATCTCATTTTTACTTCAAATGTTTTTCTAAATCATTACTCATTTATTTTTATTGGTTGAATTGGATTTAAAACAAATATGCCTGAAATTATCTTATAATTCCATGTTACATGTGACGTATATCATATTTTTACAAGGTAGATGCACCTTTAGCCCTTCAGGGTAGATTTTGTTATTGTTTATATTGCTTGTATAATATATCATGTTTTTTACAATAGAGCCTTTTTGATATGTTTTACTGTAGTTATATACAGCTATTTCAAAAAAGGTTGGCGACGGTTTTGTTGCATAAAGGTGGTGTTTACAGTTACACTGGACAACTTGCAACACCGGTTTTTCGTGCAACGCTATTGCGCCATTTGAGTGTCGATTTTTTGCGACATTGACACGGAAACAACTTTTCGCGCAACATTCACTTTACTATTCAGTCCACGCGCTGCCAACTCACTCACGGCTATCTTTTTTCTTCTTTTCCTGCTTTTATCATTTTTTATCAACTCTAAAAGTTTCATCTTATCTGTTTCATTAGGTTTAGACAATCGTCAGTTGCTCTACTGTTTAAGCTTCTTCTACAGTCGGCGCCATTTTATTGCGCGTCAAATCGGCGATGGACATGTTACACACATCGATTTGTTGAAAATTTGCGTTGCAAGTTTTTGAAGCCAGATCAAAAACTTGCAACGTGTTGCAGAGTGAAAAATTGCGCGAAAATTCGTCCTCGGCGCTATGTTACACGGCAACGATTTTTCGTGCAACAACGTGCAACAGCGTTGCGCGAAAAATCGGCGTTGCAAGTTGGCCCGTGTAACACTACCTTAAAAAACCCGCCAAATGCTGTATTGGGACTGTAATTCCATGCAACATGCAACATGCAACATGCAACAGAACGTTCACCAACCTTTTTTCGACTGTATCATTAACTCCCACTTCAATGAAAGTTTTCAATGAAAGCTTTTGGCTGCAAATTTGCAGATTTGCACACATATGAATGTAACACTAAACGTTCAGCTAGTAAATAGTGGAAATCAAAAGCATACTTCTCAAGGTCATGACAAGTGGTCTGTATGAAGATAAAAAGACATCACGCACTGACAGAGTCCTATCGTAATGTCAGCAATTCTCATGCTACAAGACGCAAGGCTGATCAGTTTCAAGAGCTGGATCCACGTCATAACATCGACCAAAGAAACAAGGTTCGGGCAGCACTCGTCCAAAAAACGGGTAATCCGAATCATCGAGGAGTTGCCGAAGATTCATCGCGGCTTTTCGGCTATGTACGGAGCCTCCGATCAGTAAGCAAGTAAATCCATAGGCACTCCAGGAATAGTAGCCCCGGTGATCAAAACGTTTGTCTATCAAATTGCTGACATGGGCTGGGATGTCATGATAGAGATCCTCATCTGATGTCAATAGGATGAGAACGTCTGCGAGTGGTAGTGCTTGCTTGAGGAATTCCTCTGGGGTAGGGTAGGGGGTGTTCTTTGTTAGGCAGCTGGAGCTGAAGTCGTCCGAGTGAGAATCGTATATGGGGACTAGTTGCTCACCTGAATATAAGAAGAATCTTTTTTATTGTGATCGTAACTATTTGGTTTTTACATTGTTTGTGGATCAAGATTATTTGAATGTCGTCCAACTGCCCTCAGGCAGTATATTATATTACGATCGATGAGTTGGCTTCATTTTTGTCAGGAGAGGAGAAAATTAGAATATTCAGAATGCGTGAGGCAGAAATAAAAAAAAAGAAAAAAGACTGATGCATGCAGGCTAGAAAGAAAGGAAGGAAGGAAGGAAGGAAGGGAGGGAGGGAGGGAGGGAGGGGAGGGGGGGGGGGAGGGAGGGAGGAAGGAAGGGAGGGAGGGAGGAAGGAAGGGAGGGAGGAACGAAGGAAGGAAGGGAGGGAGGAACGAAGGAAGGAAAGCTAGAAGGAAGGACCGTTTCCTTACCAAATATTATAATCTGATGGCCCTCCTGACACACTCTCTCCACGAGGTCTTCCACACGAGGGCACAGCTCATCATTTTTCAGGAAAGCTACAATCTTCAAACAACATTGATCACCAACACACCTTGAACCACCTGACATCTGGAATCAAGAAATCATTCATCTTTTAAACTAAAATTCTAAATCTAATCATTCAAGTGTCCATCTCCCATTATATACTTCTGGTTTGACATAAAAGTGGGGCTCACATTGAAGACATTTTTTTTACAAGATATTTGAAGSCGAAGATCTTTTTAGTGAGAGCTCCTTGAAACTGATAGAGCAAGAGTTTTTACCGATCTAATTGAAGCATAAATCAGTTCCGGTAAAAGTCCAATAAACCGGGACGCTTTACAGTGTAATTGCACTATATAAGAAACCATATACATAACGACCCCTGTCTCTTCATTCAATGAAAAAATACCAACATCTTACATAATTAAGCTTTCGTGAGCTCTGCAATAGCTCAGTAGTGGTTCATATTGCTACCAATGCAAGGCAATTAGCCATTGAAGGGATTCACTGATCTATTATACACACTTGTGTTAGTCACTGGCTAATAAGTGCTACCTTCAAAAATACATTTTTTAAATCGAACATTTGAATAAGATTTCTGCATTCTTTAACTAACAACGACAACAAGCACAAGCCGCTCTTGAATGAAATATATTCTGTTCCTCAGCTGGTACGTTAAGTACTTCTCCATGCCGGCACCATACTGATGGCAGGAACTAACTGGCCATAGGTAAACAGGAACCACTATACGTATATTGTTACCTGGATTTAAGAAATCCATCTCGATCAGTCAATCCATCTTGAAACAATTATATTCGTATGCTCATAAAAAAGAAGATCAATTCAGTTTATTTATTTTGCCTTTACGTACCTCACATCAAATCATATGGTAAGAAATAAAAATAAAAAGGAGATGAGAGGTGTTAAGACTGGATCAGTGTTATACGATGAAATATAAAGGCGTTCGGAACTCAAACCATTTTGCAATTAACTTAATCGCGCATAATAAGCTCAAATCAGTGGTGAAACAAGTTGATGTGGGTTTTTGAAACGTCAATGAACGGAACTGCGTTCTTCTATGGCAGCCGAATGAATGTTTTGTAGCAAAAGTATTGCAAAATACGGTACAATGAAGTTATACTTCACATCAAGGCGGCACCTCAAGTAAAGACGTAGGGAAAACTTAGCTCACAGACTATTGGTAAAGAGGCCTAAAGAATAAAACTCTAGAAATGGTTGTCAGAAACTTGCTTCTCTAATTGACATTGTAAGATTGTTACCAGGAAGAAGCTGATGAATACCAAGCATTGGTCGAGAAAAGGAACAAACAATATAAGGCGTAAGATAAAGATCAAAGAGATCCGTACCACCACAGGTGCATGCATGCTGCGGTGCTTGACAGTCTGCGCAGGCGCAGGAGATATCGATTGAACACCGCCCTTGGACCACAGTTGTTTGGCGAAAATTTAAATGGATTGTTGAAAAGAGTATATATATGTATATATGTGTTGAATTTTTTTACGAATTAAAGACACCCAAGTGCAAAAGCTACAAAAAGATGCCTGACCGTATTAAATCAGTCGTAGTAATCTACATTTTTACTGACAAACCTTTGATTCTTGACTATACAAGTTTCCTTTTGTAAAACTGAAATATTGAATATAATTTAGAAGTGGTTTAAAAAAGTGGATCTTATCAGTTACTGAATCCATTGGGATTAGGATTTAGAATTATGTGTTGATGTTTAAGGAGGCAGAGAAACCAGATAACCAGGATAAAAACCCTCGAAATATAGGAAAACTAACCAGCAACTCGACTTTTAGGTCATCTACTTGGACTGAGTTTGAAGACAAATCCCGGGTCTATGAGTCCGCTAAGAGCGCGTCGATTGTTTGTTAACTGAAGCGTCCCCTAAACAGTACGATCTAGAGAGATTTAAAGTTTGATTCAAGGCTAATCCCATCATAACTCTTTAAACGACTTTAAAACTACCGCAACCTAATGATTAACTTGAAAAGGGATACGAAATTATACAAGAATCCGAAGTGGTTCGTTTGTAGTGAGCTCATGTTGAGAGCAGGGTATAGCACAGTAAATCCCTGAGCCAAGATACCTTAGAAGTTTTAGAACTCGTGTGACGTTTYGTGGTCTTGGATAATTCTTGACTGCGTTGATCTTGTCTTCATTAGGTTGGACTCCTTCCCTGCTTACTACATGGCCCAGAAATTCGACTTTGTGACTGGCGAAGTAACACTTTGATGGCTTCAACTTTACMTTAGCCGCTCGTAGTCGTCCAAATACTAGCTWCAGGTGTTCCAGATGTTCTTGAAAGGTTTTACTGAAGATGATGATGTCGTCCAAGTACAGCAGGCAGATCTTCCAGGTTAGTCCCCTCAGCATACATTCCATGAGTCTCTGGAAGGTACTAGGCGAATTACAGAGCCCAAATGGCATCTTTAAAAAGTGAAATAGTCCAGAGTGAGTGACAAAAGCAGTTTTATCTCGTGAGTTTTCGTCCATCTTCACTTGCCAGTAGCCCGCCATCAGGTCCAAAGAGCTGAAGTACTGTGTTTCGTGCAGGGCATCTAGGACGTCATCAGTTCYTGGAAGRGGATAGCTGTCCTTACGAGTTACAGCATTTAACTTTCTGTAGTCCACGCAGAACCGGTCGGTGCCATCGCGCTTCTTCACTAGTACTACAGGAGCACTCCAAGCGGAACTTGATGGTTCAATTATTCCTCTTTCCAGCATTTCTTGTACGTGCGTGTCGATCCGCTGTCTCTGCTCTGGCGACGTTCTGTAWGGAGGGCGCCGGATTGGTGGGGTATTCCCAGTGTCKATATGATGTTCCACCAAKGATGTACAGYCAAGCTCGTCCGGTTTCAATGCAAATACATCTCTATGTTCATTAACGAGTCTTCGAAGTGCAGACTGTTGTTCCGTCGTCATGCTTGCGTCGTCCCATTGTATAGGGACTTGTTCGGTTGTGTCTTTAGATTCACTTAGATTTTCAGGTGTAGAACTCACAGGGTTGTTAGGCTCATCCAGCTCGACCGCAGCCATGACGCCAAGGCTTGGGTAAAAGGACCCCARGTTGGTGTTGCGATAGATCGTTACTGGTGTATCTGTCGGGTTTATGACYCGAAATGGAACTGTTTTCTCTTGGCTGACATTCGCGAGGACTGTGGTTCCAAAGACTTGAAAGCGGGATACCAGTCGCTCRTCAGGGTCAACATAGCCTTGAACTCCGACTGCTAGGTCTCCAGTAATCCTTACAGGGAAGAYGGTCTCTGTAAGCGGTGGAACTACGTAAGTTGCAGCAGCAACGACTGTGGATGGGCCAAGCTGCGGGTCTGTTCTGGCGGTATTCTTTGGGAAAGTGCTGCTTTGCTCAGTCAACCTTGCCAATCGTACTGTTTCTTTTGCAAAKTCAATTTGGGCTTCGTGTTCCTTTAAGAAATCTCGGCCAAGTACAACATTGTAGTGTAAGTCCTTGATAATGTGGGCTTGTAACTCGTAGCTTTGCCCTCCGATTCCTACTTCAACGGTAATCTGTCCAAGTATCTTGAGTGGTTGACCGTTCACGGACTGGACTTGTACATTGTGAATTTGGTTTAGTTCGCTGCTTCGGAGAAGCGGTATTTCTTCGAACAGTTTTTCACTAACTGCCGATATGGCGGCACCAGAGTCTATCAATATCCTTACTTTGGTATCTGCTATTTCCCCATAAACTGTGGATTCTCCGTCTGTCGGCATCTCGTTGGCCGTAACTGATACCTGGTAGTAATTGTCCCTTGTTTCTTTGGCTATTCTGTTGTTAATTTCCGCGGTCTCGTAGTTGCTGCTTGCTGCCAGACTTGCCATGTCTTTTCCTGTACTGGTATTCTCGGATTCTTGTGGCGCCACTTTTAACATCTTATTTCCTTTAATTTCATCATCGTTAATTTCGTCAGTTGCATCGTTATCAATACTAATTGTCAGTTCGTCTCTTTTCGAACTTTCTGGTACTACACCTTCCTCGTGGTTGTAGTTCTGTCTTGGACAGCGCTTTTGAAGCTCAGCCTTGGGCTCATTRGTCAGGACCTCCACTGTTTCAGGTTCCTGTTGATTAACGACGTCTTTATCTTTGGTATTCTTAGTCTTCTCGTATTCTGCAACTGGTTCCATATTAATTTGTTCGGCACTTCCTTTGCCGTGGTCTGCAACTTCTTGATTTACGTTTGTCTCTTCAATTTTCCTTGTAAATTCATGTCTTTTTGTCTCTTGGGTAACTTCTTGATTAAAACTTTATTGTTGTACAGGAAACGATCTGGCGAGTTCTCTGCCGGAATAGYTTCCGATTGGCCGGTCGGAAACGGTTCCGCGTTCAGCAACAGGTTGTTCGTTCGCACGATGAGTCTTCATTTGGCRGGGACTTTGAGGTTGTTTATCTGTCTCGGCTCCATGGTTCTGTTTCTTACCACTTGGTTGACTTGGATGAACGGTCGCGTGTAGGTAGGCTTGATTGTCTGTTTCTTGATAATCATTCTGGTGGCTGGTGGTTAATATCGTCCCAATCATTCCTTTATTGGGCATTTTTCTGTCTTCCTTCCTTGTTTGGCTACTTTTTCCGGGGACTATTGGGCTTTCATGCTGCAGGTTAATTGGTGTTGTACTTTTTCGTGCGTATTGTTCCGTGCTTCTTGTGGGCTGGTTACACGGTCCATTAATTTGTGTACTCCTTCGTGCATAATAATTAGTGTTACTTGTGGGGTTATACGGTTCGTTAAACTTCTTTGACGTGGGTATATACGGTGCATTTTGTATTTCAAATGGCCTGAARGTGTTGTTATTTACATTTCCTCGGGCTCCTATCCTTTGGCTAACACGAACTCCTCGAATAGAAGCCCTGTTTAGTTTGACGGCGGGCGCTGGTAATTTTGGTGTGGGTCGGACATGGCTTCTATCGGTCTTGGTGGGAAGGCTTGGCTTTGTTGCTGGTATCTCGACTGCCTTGAATACTCTTGGAGATCAGGACAGCTTCGTCTGTAGTGTCCAACCCGTCTACAATGGTAGCAAATAACATCCCCTTCCGTGGTCCGTTGACCTCTACCTCCACGTTGGTTATAACCATGGTTACTTCGCTGTCCCCCCGTGTCGTACTGATGATTAGGCGGCATTCTGCTTGGTTGGTTCCTTCCCTGTGGTATCGCTGCCAAGGTCGGTTGGTTCAATTTAGTCGAGAGCGTCTTTATGGCATTAGCCATGGCAGCCATCTGTCGTGGCAGGTCGTCATTTTCGCTTCTCTGTTGTGGCTTTCCCAGGTACCGCAGTTCTTCCTTCAAGTCGTTCAGTTGAGCCTGCAGTACTTGGATTTCTGCTGATGACTGGACAGCAACTCCGCAGACTGGTTTCGGTTGGAGGAAACTTGCCTTGATAGTGGCGAGTTCCACTGCGTCTTTGTATGTAGTGGGTCGGGCCATAACTACATGTTCTTGTAGTTGGGGCAGTAGGCCTTGAACAAACTTGTGGATYTTGTCGTGTTCGGACAGACCAAGACTGCGTGCACGCCGAGAGATATCCTGGGCATAGTCATTCACTGATTCCTCGGGCCTTTGCTTTCTATTATTCAACTCTTGGCGGCGTAGGTATGTCTGCCCATCGTAGTGAGCTTTCAGTCCGTCGATCAGCTGGGCATAGTTGGCCTTCACGTCAGCTGGGAGCGAAGAATACCATTCCCTGGCATGGCCAGCCAGGTAAAAGCCGATGATATGGCTTCTCYGGTCAGCAGGCCATTTTCGTAGTCCAGCCATGCTTTCGAACTGTACGATAAAATCTCTGACATCCTCGTCTGGATGGCCCGTGAAGGTTCGGAGCTGTGGTAGACCATTCAGGGATTTGTCCTGCTGCTGTTGTTGCTGCATGTCGGCCAAAGACTGGGCAATTTGGGCGGCTAGCTCGGGGACCATCCCTGGCTCTTGGGCTCCGGCTTCTTCCATGTTAACTTGGTTCACTTGGTCTGGCGGTGCTTCAACCTGTTCCGTTTGATAACTGTCTTACATTGACTGTCTTCTGGTGGATTCTCGTGTTCTGGTGG
>NW_022258837.1:250562-261152 GCF_009602425.1 Actinia tenebrosa | reverse complement strand
TATATATTAAATTTTAGGCTCATATATTTATTGTCATATTATAATAATTTTAGAGATCTTTCTTGTTTATATTATTGTGTAGTTTGAATGATAATTTAAACTTTTAATGCCCTTAGACTACTGCGCTTTTTTGAGGTTAGAGACAAACAGTTAGAGAGCTACACAATGTTATGACGGCAACTGTGTTGAATTGATGGTTTTTAACCATTCCCAAGAGAATTAAATAACAAAAGACATGGCAATCATGTTGGAGGATATAACAAAAGAATTCATTGACAATTCTTTTGTTAGGTTCCTCCAACATGGCCACCGTGAAAACCATCAATAGTAGAAACGTGAAAAAGAATTCAATTTCTAGAGGGTGGAGTATGCCATTTAACATTGCTGATAGCACTAGATTTTGCAAAACCTCCACATAATTTTTTTTAATGAAATGCAAAGTTTAATATTTCATAACAGGTACTTAGATGCCAACAACCTCTCATAAATTTAAATCCTATTTTATTGTTTTATAAGTTACATAATTTATTTTGATTTACTAGAGACCTTTAACATCAGGTTTACTGCTATTTGCTAGRGATCAGGCCCACAAACATGCCACAAACACAGAGAAACCTCATTAATGAAATTCAATATGCAACAACTTCGTCATGAGGAGTTGCTGAATGTCAAAAGCTTAAGAGAAAATGCCTTAGGTCAAACTACAGTTTGAGGTACCTAGCAAGAACGTTGTGCTAAAGGTCTTTATTTAGTTTTGCTCACCTATGGGCAGCATAATATCCCTTCCCAAGCTCTGAGGTGATTACTATGAAATCACTGTACATAACCAAGGCATAAWAAATCATTAGATTATGGATTAATTATAATTTAGATTATCTTAATCAAAGAAACTTTTGACAAACAATTTATGCATGTAAAGATTAGCGTAACAAGACTTCATCCTTCTCAATTCTGTTGACCTAAGATTTTGTTGCGATGACAACAAAAAATAGCCCTGTTTTGCTGGTCTTTATATTAAATTTAGATTATGACACTTAGTCATGTCATCAATACTATTTAGTATTTATTTTAAAATGTTTATGTGTGTGAGATGCTCAAGGCAAGAAAGTGGGTGTATGGGTGGGCAAGGTGGGAGGTGGGGGGAGGGAATTGGTGATGCATTTCCCTAAATTTGGATTAGCAATAGGCAGTTTGCATGAAGCATCATTTAAATTACTAGAGTGCAAACAATATAACAGTGAAACTTTAGTTATACTAAATAGCACAATTTCATGCAAATTCCATTGTTTTCTATTGTTTAATTAGCATTATTTTGTACTATCTAGCAATTAGTGTTTCACGGATTAATTGTTTGCACTCTATCGCTACCAAACATTTTGTCAATTTTATTTTTAATTTAAGTTTGAATTTCTTCATGAAAACAGGAAGATACAGGCTGTAATTGCTGATAATTAACTGAAAAATGAAAGCATACAAGGGATTCTGGTAGTAAACAGGCTTATCTCCTGGGGTGATTGGTTGATGTGAATGAGCCCCCTCCCTCCCTCTCTCCATCTTCTCAATGTTACTAAAAAGTAAAGGACATAAACTTCTCTTTCTGATGTTTTGGTGAAGGACCTGGTAGTAAATAATGCTTTAATGCAAATATCCTATTGGTAGTAAGGGTATATTATGACTTGTAGTTCTAGGTAGATGTTACTTACTCATCAGCACCAGCTTTGAATTCCTTGTTGCTAAGAACTGTTGTTCCCTCAGAGTCAGTAGCTGATACTGCTGTTACACTCATCTTACCCAAAGCCTTGTCCATGACGTTGGTCACTCTAACCTAGGAAATAATAAAATTAACTCAATCAGTAAATGAATGAATGGATGAAGCAATAAAGATGAATGAACATATTAATCAGTGTTGATTGGGACATACAAAATATACAAAGTAACAACATTTCATTTTTTCCTATTAAAGCACTTTTCAACCTTCTGTGATCAGGAAAATTCCACAATCCCAGACATGTTACATGTTACTTGACATGTTACTTGTGTTTTGGCTAGTGATTTGGCGTGATGTGTCCATCAAGTTTACACTTTCATGACTATTTAGTATTTTTGCATTGATTTCAGACAAAACCCAGGCATCTGGATTTTTTTGAGGTCACAGAAACGTGATAGGTACATTCATAAGGATCTTGGAAGACTAAATAATAGGTAATGAGAAATGATCATATTCCTGTAGCAAACCAGAACTAAAAATTACATATCCCCAATGGCTGGACATGATGTCTGGCTACATTGGACTGTTCACATGTGATGGGCCTAAGAGGTATTTGGCTGGACAAGTGCCAATTTTGRAAAAAAGAGTCTGTTGACAAGCAAATCTTTCACATACCTTGAAGATTTTATTATCAGCAGAAATAAGAGGGGTGCCATAGAGCTGCACTACCACTGGTACATGGAACTAAAAGGAACAGAAAGCAACAATCAGAATGTTTTAGCATTACCTCGCAGCAGTCTTAAGAGGATAAGAATTTTTTAAATCTATGGTTTCTTCATAACTGTTGTAGRGATCAGTCATGCAGTATCACCTTGTGCATCTCAGAATGAGTGTGTGCGGTCATGAATAATTGAGCAATCAATGTCCCAACTATTAGACAGTTAACTTGAAAACAAAGCCATATTATCTCATTAAAAAGGAAGTTGGATGTAAGTGAACAAAAATGAGATTTCCATTTTGGAGGGTTTTGGCCAAAACATTTCTTTCAGAATCCTTTAAAGGAGTTTCAAAACTTACATCATTATTAGAAAGAATATTGAGAGCCCTCAAAAGGAAGAAGGTATCCTTGACTGACTGGACATGTTTCCTGGTCAATAAGTAGTTGGCAAATTTGATGACTTGTTCCTGGAATAAGTTCACAAAAACAAAATTAAAAACAGAGTAAGAATAATAATATAATAATCATTAGTAGTAATTAACTAGTACTCAGTATCATCTACATCTAGTCAAGCCGTTCTCATGGCAACAGAAAAGACTTGGTGGAGAGAGATAGTTAATCTAGCACAGGTCCTGCGTCACCAGTAACCCTGAGGTGATTAATCTCATTTAATGATGAATTCTATCAAGACTAGTGCAATAACGAAAATKTAACAAGAATATAGAATTAGAAACACACAAGAACGATGTGATAAGTATTTGAATATTACGCTACCTCTTGGATTGATGGCTTCTTTTTCAAGTGCTCRCCAAGCTTATAGGAAGCAGCTATCACCTCTGCTGTAGGAACTAGACCACCTTCGAACTAAAATCAAATACAATAATCAGAAGGACTATTTCTTGTTACAAGTATCAAGACCTTTCACTATCATATGTGGAATAATAATCTTGCTRTCTTTTTTTATTGCACTCAAACCTTTCTTCAATCATTTTCATCTACTTCATAGTGTTAAGTAACCATTCAGCTTCGATCATTTCAATGGGGAGGTGGATTTTAACAGGTCAAAAAAAAAGGGTCAAAGAGGATATCACGAAAATGTGTATACCTAAATTTGTTTATTTATAAAGTTTGTGCAAAACTCACCTGTAAATAAGTATTATCTATTTCGTCAGCTTGGGCAACCACATCCTAAAACAAGACAATAATTCAAGAAAAAAATTTCAGAAAACCAAATACATTGCAGGTATTTTTATATTCCTTTTATAAAAGGGCCACAAGTTTGTTGGCCACTTGCTATTATTAAGTGCTATCATTGAAAACCAAGTGTGATACATTTATTTTCTTTATATTTATCATTATGAGTGACTATTGCGAAGTTTACTGTGTGGTTAACCATACCTCAACCATGTCTACAATAAAGCCGACATCAGTTTCTTTGGGCAACAAGATGGCTGTGTTAAGGGAATGGACTGAGCTGGAGAGGGAAAATGGAATAACACAAGACCTTAGAACTTGCATTTGTAATAAATTATAGAAAACTGTTATAACATACAAATTAGAGAAAGAATTCATTAGAAACCAAGAAACAGATAATATTTCAATCGTTACCTCATGACGCTATCTTCTTCTGAGCTTGCCGCAGCACGGATTGCTTTGATTACAGCATTGCTGTCAACTGCAATACAAAAGTAAGAAGCAATTCAATATCATGATCACTCTTAATGTTTTGCATAAGCAACATATGATATTGAAGGGACCATCCATCATATTCCTGCTAGCTACCAATACAGGGCTAAAAGTTACAGCCGGTCAGTCACCAGTCACAATGACGAGCCAAATTAGTTTTAGCTTGGTCATACCTTATTTCTGACTCAATGTCACTGATCGAAATGACTGGCAAGACAAAGATGTGACCGGACAATTTCCAGTTCTGGCCAGATATTGTCCAATGACCAGCCGTTATTTTTAGCCCTATAATCCTATCATCGCTATGCGATGATTATGGCAGCAGTGTGTCTGATTGTCTCCATTGGCAGACCAGTGATCTTGGACAAGGTGACTGGTTTAAGAGATGTTTTCAATTCTGTCCCATGGCAATATTATGTGCCATGCCATATTTCGACCCTTAGAAGAACAACAATAAYGGCTACCAACCTTTCATTCCAAGATTCTTCAGGGAAGACACTGCATAGAAGATTGTACTGGCTTTTGCACCTTCAACAATTGCCTCATTCAGCTTCTTCTCTGCATCATTCAGAGCAAGCTGCAAGGGGAAAATTGGAAATATGATCTTCATTGTACAAAAGATTTTACATAACTCAAGTTGTTTGAATGTTTCACATTTTTGTACTTTCTGTTGCTGAGTTTTGAAATATTTCTAGCAAAAAAAAAAAAAAAAAAAAAAAAAAAAAAAAAAAAAAAAAAAAAAANAAAAAAAAAAAAAAAAAAAAAAAAAAAAAAAAAAAGAAAAAAAAGGAAAAGAAAGTAAAATAGAGCCATTTAGGCAATAAGCTTGAGGTATAATTACATTGCAGTTTCCAAGAGTTTTGCTGACAGATGATGCATGGTAGATGGACTTGATATCATTTATGTCAACTTTTTCCTTGACAAACTTGCATAAATCCTGTAAAAGAAATCAATAATTAAATTAAGGGAGTGGTATGGGTGTYGTTCACTGCTATGGTGCTGTCTCTTGCTGATGTGTTGTGGGGTTGAGGGACCTGGGATTGAGGATTCAATTCACAACTGAACCATATATGTGACTTGAGTTTCTTTGATTTGTTGTTTTCTCATCTCTTTTCACAAGGGTTTTTCTTAATTTGAAGTGTAATGCAATATCACAAAGCAATAAGCAATATCCTCACCTGTGTAGTTGGTATTTCAGACTTAAAGAATTTTAGTCCTTTTACAGCATAATCAGCAGTTTCTAAGTCAGTGAAGGGAGAAGCATCTTGGAAGATTTTCCGTAACTTGGTTTGGTCTTGCAAGCTAAGTACTGAGGATGCTGATAAACTCTGGCTTAAGCCAATCAAGGCCAAAAGCAGTACCAGACTGACACCTGCCAATCAAAAAGCAAAAGTTAYGACTATTTAAATTCACTGATAATTGATGTGTTATTAAGGACTGACACTGTTGTCTCATAAATATAATCTACATCTAGTCAAGCCRTTCTCATGGTAACAGAAAAGACTTGGTGGAGAGAGATAGTTAATCTAGCACAGGTCCTGCGTCACCAGTAACTCTGAGATGTTTAGTCTCATTTAATAGATGAACTTCTTTAAGACTAGTGCGGTTGAAAAAAAAAATTCCAACTATTACATTTCTGATAACAATGGAATAATGCTTTTTTTAAATTCAGTGGTGCATAAAAATCAAGCACTTGTCGTTTTTATTTTAAATTTATCTAATGGGCGTAATCTTAGAAAGGTTATTCACCATTTATTAATCGAGTGACGCTTCATATAAAGAGGTATTTAGATTACCAAGTTGAAGCAATGGTTTATAAACGTAGTTATTACATATCGGAAACAAATTTAGAGAATAATTGTATTTCCTCAGAAAGGTTAAGTGACATAGAAAAAGGAAATCATTTGTGATAAATACGAATTCAATATTCRGAATTTACAGTCTTTTTATATTTTTAAGTACTTGGAGAAGGTGAATGGATCGAAGTCATAACAAGAACAAAGAGTAAAAACAACTTCTTTCAAATGCAGGTCAAACTTCTCACCCGATCTAAAAATTCTTTAGTTACCCAACTCTTAAGATGTATATCTTTTTCTCTGAATAAAAAGCCCGTAAACTTTTGAAAGAGTTTAGGAGATAATGCATGAAAAGCCGGTCTTTGTATCGTTCGATTGATAAAAATTATAAGCGCTCTACACATCGTTACACGTGTGCRGACGAGCTAAAACTAAATCTGCGAGAATCATTTTGAGGATATAAAATAACCTAGAACTATAGGAGTCTTTTAGACAGTTAATGAGCATGTAAATGAGGGTTTAGAGTGATAAAAAGGAGATTTTCTAGGACGTACTAACCTCGTGCAGCCATGTTGAAGGGGAGACGTGTCGGGAGAGGAAGCACAAAGAACTAGTCACGTGGCATGAATCAACCTATGCCGCCGCGCCAGCTGAGCTAAGTGGAAAATACACAGGAAGACCAAGACTTGAAATTCCAAGCAAAGGAAACCCAAGACATAAGGTTGGTTGTAACCGTTATAACGATCCCTCTTTTCCCTTTTTCCACTGGGATCGCGAAGCGCCGAAGGCGGGACATCAAAGGGGTTTGGGGGGATCAATTTAAAGTGTTTTGAGGGGCATTTGCAACATATTTATTACATTAACGTTATACTGTACATAGTATTAAAGTAATTTAACAAGGCAGCAAAGTTATTAGGGATGGGGGGTGGGGAATTGGGAATAGCCCCCAAGTTCCCCTAGCTCTGCAGTTCCTGTCCCAGGAAGGCTAATGGTTGTTTCTTATATTTAAAATTTCCTATATTTAAAAGTAGATTTTTTCTTAACTTTTTATTGAAATAGAAATTAAAATCAAATGTTAAATAATAAAAAAGCCTAATCATCATCGTCATCATCATCAGAATCCATAGGTCGTTGTCTTATTGCAGATGTCATGACATCATGGATTTTATGTTTCTTTCTTGGATCTTCCTCTAAGTCTGTTACAACAGCACCAGCCTCGGACAGCATCCACTCTAAAACTGGAATTGAAAAAAAATATATATATATATATTAATGACAATAAAAACAGTGATGATGATGATGCTGATAGTGATGATGATGATGCTGATAGTGATGATGATGATGCTGATAGTGATGATGATGATGATGATGACAATGATGATAATAATAATTAACATCAACTTTATTACTGAACATTATCATCTTCAAATTCATTAACATCAGCTTTGAGGTTGTTTCAAGTTTTGATCTGTCAATTAGCTGCGCCCTGATTTTGATCAGCCCAGAGGTTGTTTCAGGGTTTGATCTGTGAGTTAGCAGTGCCTTGACTTTGATCAGCCTAGAGTTTGTTTCAGGGTTTGATCTATGAGTTGGCAATGACCTAGCTGTATTAGGTCAGCCCAGAGGTTGTTTCCCAGTCTTATATGTGAGTTACCCATGCCCTGACTTTGGACAGCCAAGAAGTTGTTTCAGGAAAATGATAACAATAGAATGTTTGTTTAATTTTATGCACACTTATACTGACCATCAATCTTAAGGTTCATTCCACCAAATGAGAAAGGACCAATCCACTGTTTCTTCAAGTCTCCATTATAATACACAAATATTGTAGGGAGATTTTTGTCTGGATAGTTTTGTATGCACAGTGTTGATATACTCTTTATAAACTTTGTCGCTGGAAACTTTCTGGCCAACTGGGATATAAATTGATTAATAAGTGTGCATAAGGGAACGCTGAGAAATAAAAGTYAAGGAAGTAAACCAAATAAAGCCATAAAGGATCAGTTATTATTTAGTGGAAGGGGGATGATTTTAGGGAAAGGTTAGATCTTTGGAAAAACAGCAACAGAAAGGGGTCATGAACTAACTGGTTAATTAAGGAAGAGTAAGAGATCTTTTACAATTCAATAACGGGTTACCATGRTTACTACCCACTGAAAGAGGAGTTGCCATCATACAATAATGTAACTAAAAGGAAAAAAAACGTCTGGTGCCATATATATTCTTTTCCACACTCTAAATGAATATAAACCTATTTCAATAAAAGTTGTCATCACCAAAGGTAATAGATGATAGGTCATTCTGACATGGAAATGGTTTCATTGAATACAAAGAACATAGAACCATTCTCAACACTAAGGTTCATGTTCATAACGAGAAGTTAAGAAACAGAAAAACAAGTAATTCCAGCTATTCTTGGATCTTGGAATGATCTACCTCCTATCGCTTTTAGCCTATCATGTTTGGTGAYGACAACATTTATTGAAATAGGTGTATATAGACCACCTGAATGCCGTATTGTCCATTCTGTCTGTCTGTCTGTCAATAGTAGATTTTAATATTACTACAAAAACCTTTACAAAGGATACCCAGTCTTGTATAGATGTAGTACCACCCATACACCTTCACCAGCTTTATTAACCTCTGTGACATAGTCTTGGGCTGTTATTTCTCTAACGTCACCAAAAACCGATGCTTTTTGATAAGCATTTAATTCTGCAAGTCTTTGTTTTCTTCAAGAGAAAAAGAATGTTAATACAGTTGAATCCCAGTAACTCGAACCTCCATAGGGAATGAAAAAAGGTTTAAGTTATCAGGATTTGAGTTATTGGAATATGAAAATAAATTGCCRTGTTTTGCTTATATTCATTTTTAGTTCATAACAGAAAAAGGTTAAAAGCGAACAAAATGTACAGTATTTATATGGCTAATAACACAGAACTACACAGCAAAGCTTGTTAAAAACTAGTTAACAGGACTTTCTGGTGACTCCGTAATATATATATTTTTTTATGTAGCCCCCCCCCCCCCCCTACTCCGCAGCCCCTGTAGAATGATCTTTTCAGGGTATTTTTTTTACATCCTATTTGCTATGGTTTAGAGAGGGAAGGGGTTGTTCAGATTTAATGAGGAAGATGATTAACCGTATTTTTAAATACATTCTTAAAAACTAAAGCCATTCCTCCCCATCCCTCCTCCCCAAATTCACCTCTGGCCCTGTGAAAACAGGTAAATAACTTGTCATTTAAAAGGTAGAACAGAGGGTGCTGTCACAAATGAATCATTGCTTTTTTATCTCGTATCCTTTTGACCATATAAGGTTACGTTTCATTCATCTACCGAGGGGTGGAGGGTTCCAGAGTAATGTGAACAAAACAAATCTAAAAACACATCTCTAAATCTGTTATTTCTATTATAATCCCCAAAAATATTTCAAAGATAATATTGAAAAAAATGAACAAAAATCTTAAAAATCGGTATTTGAATTTCCACAAGTTTCGACGCCACTCCAGAAGTAAGCTTACAACTTTGTTCACGCCTATGATCATAATATGTTTTCAATCAAACTTCTTTAAATTTCATTACCTGTATTCTAACATAGCACGCTCATCTGCCTCGTCTTCCATCTCTTCTAGTTCCTCAAGACTCATGTCTTCTATAGGTTTCGTGTCTTTGAATCTATCATGGATAGTCTTTTCCACCAGGTTGACTATGTCGTCCTCTGTCACTTCGGCTTCCTTTGGTTTCTCGGGTAAAATACCGTGTCTTCTGAGGGCATCGTTCCATTCTGTGTCTTCATTTGGATCCTGCATGGTTCAACTGTAGTGATTCTATCGTAAAGGCAAAGGATTTTTTAAGATCAGTGTGAATATTTCAGTATAGAYTCTTTGTCGCACGATGACTTTCAGTTAATTCCGGCTGAAATACCGACGCTTCGCCTTTCGTGACTGTTACCAGTATCTCTCGGTTATCGATACACAGGAATCCTTCAGACTGTCTTTTTGGAAAGTAAAATTTCATTTTTATTTGATAACAAGCGCATGCTCACACTTAAGATTCCTCTTGTCCTTTCAAAACTTCATCTGTTGCAAAGATTAATTTTTGGGATCATTGTTTGGCAGCATGAAGCCAATTCCACAAAGCATTGAATATTGCGTGACACTAATAATTTTTTTTTGTGCCTCCATACACATCAAATACACAAGAAACATGTTAGTCATTGATAGTCATAGCATTGATGAACAAATGACTAACATGTTGCTTGTGTATTTGATGTCTCCTGTGTATTCATATGTAGATTGATTCACTTGAGTGATATCGACTAAATTGGCACTAAACTGCAACTATTAGTTAATAACGATTTTGTTTTTATTTCACGGATTAAGTACCATCGCTCTTAATAAATTTAAGAAAAATAATAATTTCTTGGTATACAGATATTAACACCACACCTATCTAGCCCGTACACATTTAGAATGCTACAAGTAATATTGTCACTCTTGAAGCTATTAGTAAGAACAGACTTAAGAGAAAAAAATAATGCTCAAGGCCATGTGCCATTGTTTGAAGTGACAAATCAAGTGAACAGGTCTATTATCACTAAGGCCTAATTCTATTAGCAGCACAACCCATACCATATCTATTTGATTAAATGCTCCTGGTATGTATTTAAATCAGGATAT
>NW_022258837.1:210868-232847 GCF_009602425.1 Actinia tenebrosa | reverse complement strand
TAGGGTGTCAGTAGGGTGGTGATAAGGTGTCAGTAGGCTGATGTTAGGGTGTCAGTAGGGTGATGGAAAGGTGTCAGAATGGTGATGGTTAGGTGTCAGTAGGCTGTTGGTAGGGTGTCAGTAGGCTGATGGTAGGGTGTCGTAGGGTGATGGTAAGGTGTCAGTAGGCTGATGGTAGGGTGTCAGTAGGCTGATGGTAAGGTGTCAGTAGGCTGATGGTAGGGTGTCAGTAGGCTGATGGTAAGTTGTCAGTAGGCTGATGGTAGGGTGTCAGTAGGCTGATGGTAGGGTGTCAGTAGGCTGATGGTAGGGTGTCAGTAGGCTGATGGTAGGGTGTCAGTAGGCTGATCATAGGGTGTCAGTCACCTGAAGGTTGTTGGTAGGGTTTTTGTGGGTTGCATTGGGATGTTTATGGTAAGGTATGGCTTGCACACTACACTTATTAGATCATGAATCATAAAATAGTGTAGACAAGTAGATTAGAACTACCTTGTTCTTTCTCTCAACAAATCCATAGCAACAACAACAGCATCAATGACTGAATGGTGAGTTAAGATTTGAATCTAAATACCATTTTATACTCATAGTTTTCATACTTTATCATAGAATAGACATTGGTATACACAAAATGTGCATTTTTTAAATAGTCCCTTCACAATTCCTTGGGCTATCATAAAAGGTTAGGCTAAACAAAAAATATGAATGTGTTTCCTGTTGCATGAGAAAAATAATTGAGGTCGGTAGTGGAAATGAGCTTACTGAGAACCCTGTGGTGCATTTGGGAATGAAAAAAATATTAGGGTCGGCAAAAATCAGCAAGGAAATTAGGGTCAGTCACGCAACAGAAAACACACTTATTTTTTTGCTTGGCCTTACCATGCCTGTGCATTGAAGCCAGAATGGCACTGGCCTTGTAATGWTAGAGACCCTATTTAGCACCTTGGACAATGATAAATGTCTCTATCATGCACAGGCTTGATTACCTTTCAAGATGGCGTAGATAATAATAAAGGGACTAATCTCCACACACAAATAGCAATGCATTGACTGATGATGAAAATGAAGCAYGATATCAAATAAAGGAACTGCATAGAGTTTTCCAAGAAACCCCTTAAAAACCCTTTGTAGTTCTAATGTCTAGGGCTGCATTCATAATGTATGACAGAGGAGGCCAGGTGAAAATTTCAAATGTCCAGAATAACTCTTAACACCCCCCTTAAAGTCATGCAAAAAAATACGATCCCCCCTAAGCAAGGCTTTGAGTTTCTTCCAAAAATTGTGCATCCCCCCCCCCCTTTTTCTGTTAATTTGCCCATCCTCCCCTTTTCCTACCAAAATGTTCCCGATCCCCCCTCAGTTCCACCTGCCCCTCCCCCTCCCCCCCCCTCTGCCATACATTATGAACGCAGCCTAAATTAATCATTCTTGAAATAATCCATCATGATAATTTTGGACTTTGTCCTGGTATTGGAAAGGATACAGTCTGTTTCTTGAGATCCTGAAAATGAAATGTTATCATATCATATTTAGATTAAAAAGATTCTGTTATCTTTTGTTTGTTTTTAACGTCCAGACTATCAAGCTCTTAACATGTGTTAATCTCTATGTATTCTGATGTTTACCTGATGTTATATTATTGTGAAGGAATCTCAACAGCTCCAAGTCAGGAGGTCCTAGTTCCTTAGCAACTGTTATATTCTCATAGCCTCCATGACTCTCATTTAGATGATTTGCAGTCCCTAAAACAGCAAAGTACAATTACATTTGTTTCATGGTCAGCAATTAGTTACATTTTACTTACTACAAGCTTGTAATAATTGTTGTTAACTTTGCGGAGCCCCACYCTTACCGCCCATGTTCTCACACCCTCCCTCCTGTTCTTTGTCTATTATCAAGATAAGCATGGATATTCTATGGAAATACATATTTTCTCACAAATGAAAAGGAAGTCATCCCTGGAAGTAACAGGGCTTAAAATTCACCATTTTCCATACATCAGTTCACTTGTCAAACACAAAGCATTCAGTTGAGGTTGCAAGGTTCAAATTTGAATAATCCTTTGAAAGTCATGTTTGACCAGTGAACCGATGCATGGAAAATGGTGAATAACGGTTGGTATGTTGCCAGTCATGATGACCAGCCAAATTAGTTCTAGCTCTGTCATACCTCTTTTTTGGCTCAATGCTACTGGTCAAAATGATGAGCAGGACAAAGATTTTACCAGCCAATTTTCAATTCTGGGTGGACATTGTCCAGTGTCTGGCCATTGTCTTTATCGAAAATTAATAAAAATGATTATAAGCCCTGTTTAATAATATTGTGAATAAAACCAGAAATTTTGAAAAACTTACCATCAGTTCCAAAAAGAATTAGGGCAAATTCATCTTTAGCATTAGCAAACATCTGAAATGACATTCAACACTTTATGATGATCAAAAGCATCATTATATCACTACCATCAATACATGTCACTGGGATATACCATACTAAGTATAATAAGTCTTATTCCAAAAAAGTCAGTCACCCAGAGAGCTACAAGGTAAACAACAAGGTGAAAATGATAAGAATTATGGGATGTGAATTTTTTCTGTTAGCACTTCCAGAAGATTGTTTGCCGAGGCCATTTACCATAGCAACTTAGAGAAGTGCTCAAACATCAACAATTAATCATAGGATAAAATGGATCTCATTATCATTCTTTTCACTTCTATGCACTGATCGAAACAACAGTCGCAACAGGGAAATAGGGCAACACACTGCCGTCAAGCAAAGAATAAATAGGTACCGACCAATTGATTTCACTGACAGAAGTATATTGCCCAATTTCCCTCTCGGGACTCTCTGATCAGCGTGTATCAATGAAAAGAGTGTTAATGCAGAATTTTTTCTGACCCATTCTTCGGCCTCACATTTTAGTTCTCTTGGTAACAACAATGGTGGTTTCATAGCAGGCCAAACTGTTGGGCAAAGCAATATAATTTTTCTTCTTTGGGAAATAAAACCTCTCGTCATGCAAAAACAATGCATTGTTTCTGCCTTTCAAGATGCGTCAAAATAATCAAATAATAACATACCCTCCCCAGCTCATGGATCTCAGATATTTCAAAATATAACTAGCATATTGTACTATCAAACCTTTCGTTGTATAATCATATTGATGGCCTTAATGGATGTCTCCAGTGGGGTCTCATGTCCTGGAGGGGCCTGATTCATGGACACCCCAACATCAAGTATGATAGCTACAGCATCCTAGTGCATCAGACAAGTAAAATATAAACATAAATATGTAATATATCCGTGAAAAAGTCAACTAACAAATTCGTACAAATTAGAGCAAAGTTTTGTGGGGTCTATGGTCGACCGAGGTCTACTGAACTTAAGAACTGTATGATTCTGCTAATAATTCAAAACCAAGCTGACATGAGCTTGAAGTCTAAATGTGAAACCTCGAATATTGTTTACCAATTCTTAATTTCCAAAACGGTGAAATCCTTTTTTAGAGTTCCTTGCTAGGTTTTCCAGCCCTTGTACTTTCTCAAATCATATAAAAATATTAATAATTTTGGCATCTTAACCATTAAACTTATAGAACTATTCGTTCTTGTTTAGAAAACTCACCTTCGCCGCCATTTTGGAAGTTTGAAAATTCTTACGTCACACGGGCAAGATCGAACTTGAGCCGTTTTCCCGCCACCACAATACGTCACGCTAGAATGTCACATCACGCAAAAGTCACGGAATCTATGAAAATTTCAACGAAATATTTAGTTTGCTTATTGTTTAAAGAACTGAAAAACTTGAAAAATAAATACTAGGGAATAATATGATCCAGCTATTTAGCTTTTAATTGACGTTTTGCAGAAATTTTAAGGTATCTATGCTCTTTACCCTTGTCCAGTAAACGTAAGCCTAGAGACTCCTAAGGTGAATCCCTTGAAATAGAATGAGAAATTTTTCTCAAACTTTGCGCAGTCGTTCATTGCACCACAGACGTTTCAAATATGCAATAAAAAATGGGGGTAACCATTCTCGTTTTCGAATGACCATATTTAAGGGTATCCTTGACCATATTTAAGAGTATCCTTGACCATATTTAAGAGTATCCTTTTTTCAAATGACCATATTTTAGGATAAGCTTGACCATATTTAAGAGTATCCTTTTTACAAATGGCCATATTCAAGAATATCCTTTTTATAAATGACCATATATATATGTTATTTACCGGCAAGGAGATCACGATAGGGAAAAACTGTGATAGGTCTTGAATATACGGACCGAGGCCGTTAGGCCAAGGTACGTTTTCAAGACCGAGGGCACAGTTTTTACCTATTCGGACCGACTAGAGTGCATTCAGTCAAACTGTTGAATAGTTAGATAAATGTATCTAACTTAGATAACTATTTAGTTGACGTCAACTAAAATAGTAAAAACGGTCATGCTAATCCGGGGGGTTGTTTAAAACAGAGAATGAGTGAATAGACATTCATTTGTGTCATCGTTTCCCCCCTGATCTCAGTAGCTGTTTACTCGTAGTTTCAAATTTAGTTGACGTCACCTAAAATAGTAACTAACTTATCTAATTTAGGTGACGTGCACCATTCATTAGTTTGACTGAATGCACTCTATAGGACGGTAAAAAACTTTTTTTTTTTTAATTGGTTTTTGTAATCGTTTTGTTTTGTTGTTTAGCGGCAAAGGATACCGGACTGCGAGCGCGGGCAGATACTGACAAAATACCGCCCGCTCAAACAGCCAATCAGAGCGCACGATTTTTTAGGATACCGGACCGGAAAAAAAAAAATTTTTTTTCCTTTAAAAGCTTGCCTTATTGTTGAAGATTTATATCTAATAAAAAATGGATTAAAAAAAGAAAAAATTTATGTGGATAACACGGGATTCGAACACACCAAAAGAAATTTTTAAAAAAATCGATTCAAATGTGCCATACCCCCGAGACATCCGTAGAGCTGAGGCGGCGTATGGACTTCGGACCTGACGGCGATTAAATCCTTCTGCCCTTGGGTGTACGAATTACGCAAGAAAATGTTCTAGCCAAAGCATCAGGGGAGAGACCAGCCGGCCCCCAGACCATATCGGCTAATCCCTTGCATCTCTGCCACGCACGGAATCGGTTGAAAAAATACTGCTAAAAAGTCTAGTCTATTCGGTGTATTGTTTTCACGGCTATTGTTATGCTGATTCACCTGTAACCGTGGTCCAACGGATAAATCGTTGTCCGAGATACTAAGTCAAGCTCGTTTGAAGAGGGTTAGCACTTGGATGGGTGACCTAAGCATGATACCTACTCACGCTTTTGCTCCTTTTTTCCTATTTTTCTTTTTTGATTTTTGAAATAATAGAATAGTGAATAGTTAAACTTTCTATAATCGTTTATAGCGCTAGCATTATTAAATCTAATTTTTAAAAAGTAAAAAAATCTTTAGTAAAAATCTGGCAAGTAAAAATGACTTAAAACAAGGTGAAGGCGATCTACCACGGGGAATTGAATTTTAGAAATTACATCGACAGAAGGCATCCCTCTGAAGCGTGTGAAGGAGTGCGGAGTAGCGTGTTTTACAAAGATCACAACACTCAAAAGGACACCAAGTACGCTTATTTTAATAACATCGACAGAAGACGTCCCTCTGAAGGCTTGTGAAGGAGTGAGAGGTAGCGAGGTTTAAGCGTGATCACAACACTCAAAAGGACACCAAAGTAAAACCTTAATACCCTATTACCTTAAATTATTATTCACGATTTTAGCTATGGAGATTGATGGGCAAAATCCATTCAAGTTTTGTCTCCATGCGTACAAAAAAAAATTATTTATTTCTCTTAGTATTCCATGAAATTAAAAATTCTGAGGCAGGTCACGTTTGCCCCCTGCTGAGACCAGTCAAAGGGTGACGTCATATTAATCCGACACTTGACTGTCTTTCTGGTGTCTTTTCTTTATCAAGGAAGTTGTCGTTCCGTAAAGCAAATTTTCTTTTCTTTTTAAACTCACGGTAATGATGTGCCTTACCGTTACCGCCGGTCGCTACAGTGTTTTTTCATTTTGATCCGATCCGTGATAGGATCAAATAAAATCGGTTTCTTTGCGTGACCCGGGTACATGACATGGCTGTGTACCGTACCGTGTCACAGCCATGTGAAATCTTAGACGTGACTAGCCCTAGGATTCCTTGAGGGAAATACACGTGGCTACGACATGGCAGCAGGAGGCTGGCGGTCATATGGCCGGTCTCTGTCTGTCCGTTAGTAAATGCGGGTGGTTGCACACTAGGGGATATCACATCTCTGGTCTCATTTAAGAATTAGACAACACATATTTAATAGTACCATGAACTGGTTAGGATATTGAATACGATGGTAGGTATATAGTATATATACCACCTGTATCGACCTGACAAGGATTTTGGGTCGATATAATTCATTGCAATTGTGTGTAGCACCAGCAAGCTCAGTGGTTTGGCAAAAGAGATGACTCGGTCAAGATCAAAGAAAGTCAAGTTCAAGCACAATTAACGACTACACTTAATTAAAAGCCGAGAGGAGAAGATGACATAAAAAAGACATAAAAAGAGAAGTAGGACTGTTACAAGCTTTTTCTATGTGAGGCAACTATAGTAAAATGGTCAGCGTTGCAACAGACGAAAATTGTACAAAATTAAAGGCAGTAACCGCGGTAAAACCAAACAAAAGAAGAAAATAAGAAAAATAATAGAAGGGAAATCTGAAAGAAAAAAAAAACAACACAAAAACGTACTTCATCAGAAAAGTCAAAGTCTTAAATGCGTTATTCTTAAATGCGTTATTCTTAAATGCGTTACAGAAATATTCCAACAGAACTAACGTCGGGGAAAATCGAATGCTTCGAGCGGGACAGACAGGTGTATAGTACCGAGGCAACTACAATGTAGAAGGGACACACAAATATAATCAAACATATTTTATTGTAAATAATACATCACAAAAATATCTTACAGCACATTTTTTCAACATCTGAAGATATTAATAATGCTTTTCAAGATATATATTTACATYTGGGCTATAATTACAAACAATAGGATCTCAGCAAAATATATTTCTCTCAGTGATGATCCTTATCAATTATTTTTTATTCCTATATGATTCAATGTTAACGTCATTTTTCTATGTACAGCATTCAAGAAACTTCCAACAACCAACGACCCGCGCGTAAAGACCAGACTACGTGATTAGGATCACGTGACGAGCGATCAAAAGACTTCTGGGTAGCACGTTTTTTACACGCATTTATTAACCCCCATGAAAATGCGACACAGTCGCTACTTTATATTATTATAAATATATGATTTTGTTGTTTTTTTCCAAGTTTGTCGAACAAAAATATAATAATGTTGGAGCTTTTCGCTCCAAAGTTTAAATATTTTTCTTGTAATATTTTACAATCTAAACATGTTATAACGTTGGCGGTATTCCACGGAATACCAGCCTGCGAAGCGATGAATCAAGGAATTCTCTTTCTCAAAACTCTACCCGATTCCTAGCTCGCTGGGCTGGCTATTAAGCTCAAGTGCAAATTTTGATATCTTCTACTATTGTATAATCCGCATAAAGGGATTCTGGCTCTAATTCCGAGTCAAAATTCATTCCTATGATTTGTTGACACCAAAAGGAACGAGAGACCTGGAAAGGATAGTACCTATCTAAAGTAACCAGTAACCTCATCTCCAGTCTTCCTCATCGTCAGAGACAGCGAAGGACTAGAGATGAGGTCGCAGAAAATGCTCAAAATATTATGCAAAATTTCAATCAAGGCACAGCCAAAGTAAATCTTGCAAACGACGAACAATGATGAAAATTGAATAAAAGTGGCCTATCATAAATAACTTTTTACATAAATTAATATAAAGTATTTATAAATCAAATATTAAAGTAATTCTTATCTACTTAACAATTAGACCTGAAGCCCGAACGGCTTTCGAGTCAATAGATCGATGGCCGAAGGACGAGAAACAAACAGACCACACAACCCACAGTAGAAAGGCTATAGTACAAACCAATCTTGTACCCAGAGCCTGCGTTCCTACTGTCGTTCTTCGCCGCAGGCCAGAAGAAACGTAGGCTCCTGGTACAAGAATGAGTAAAAAAATTATTTTCTTCACTAAATCTGCGCAATACTGACCTAAAACTGATCAGTTCAATAGGTTAATATATATATAATAATAATAGAAATTTACGGATAGGTTTATAGAGTATACTAATATACCAATGGAACCTTCTCAAAAAGAACTTGGATATATGCGTGGGCATCACACTTTCTCTCGATGGAATTTGTGGCATTTCTTTCGTATTGTCATGCTAGCCTCGCATGCCAGATACTTTTGAGAAGGGTTCGTTAGAACGTGAAGTAACAGGTACCCCCAAGATACCCTGCATAAGGTCCTGTTTCCTAGTTTAGTGAAGGGAATCCTAACTTGGCGCTATCCCTTCCTTACACGAGAAGACATCATTATCTACAAGCTAGCTAGACCAATGAGAATAAGTATAAGAATTCCCGCACTTAGTTTATCAAATCTCCATGTGGTGCATATTCAATATTTGGAAAATTTCGATCAAAGATTTTTTAAATTTCACTCCCTGCGTGTCGAACAAAAAATATGATTAATTGTTTTTCATATCTTTAAATTTTAACGAAAAAAAGAACAGAACTAGTTGCAGGAAATTCTTACTACTTTATTCCATCTTGAGTTCATTTCTTCGCGGGTTGATTGATTGATTAATATTGGTTGATAAATTCAACGACTTATTAACGTGCGCGCAAACAGCGCATAATTGACATCAATAACTATTAGACTCGTTTTTAGATAACTCGCGCGGAATCGGACAGTGCAATTTGATGAGCGCGCCATAAATCTGGTGTTGGAGGATATCTATCTTGGAATGCATCGTGTTTTACCTTCGGCATCTATACAAACACCGCGGTTTGACGAACAAAAGATGTTCATTGTACCCAAGGTAGACCATAATGAACCATGCTATCATTTTCAAAAATGGTTAATGGTATTCCATAGATGTGTGGATGATATATGTCTATCTTAGGATGCATTGTTTTCTAGCTTCGGTATAAGCACTATATACACACAGCGGTTTGAAGAACAAAATATGTTTATACCCAAGGTAGACCACAATGCGCGCACCATGCTCGCATTTTCAGAAAAAGTTATTGGCATTCTAGACATGTTTTCTGTGTCTTTCTCGCACTTTCATGGAAAGACCATCCAGACTGACGACCACCAAAACCTACCTTGTCACGCAACGGTATACTTTGTCACGCAACGATCTGTCTTGTCACGCAACGATCTGTCTTGTCACGCAACGATTCCGCGCATGTTATTAAAAACGTGTGTGATTAACTTCTTTCTACCTGATCACGTGCCATCATCATAGCGAATCAAAAACTGCACGGCTTTTTGTCCTTCATCGGTGTCTTGCGCTTTTTTCGGTTTTCCGTTTCTCTTGATTCCCACGTACCAATTCTTTTTTTGATATTTATAAGATTTAAAAGACTGGTATAAGTTTGGCAAGTACTCCTCTTTTAACACGGAGTTTAAAGATGGTTGGTCCTGTCAAACAAATAATGGAGTGTTAGAAATCTGTAACAGCACTTGGAGTCTCTAGGCGATTGGGGCCCCGGGCCTCCAGTATCCCAGGACAGGTTCTTGGATATGCCTTTTGTGGGCTACCTGTGTTATGGTGGGTTAATTTAAAGATAGACCAAATTCAAAACTCGCACCGATGTGAGGCTTACGTTTTGAACAAAGGGATCTGGCGTGACTCAAAGTAATCTGGCGTGATTCAAAAGTCACGAATCACGCCAGATTCCTTTGTTCACAACTCAAGCCTCAAGTCGGTGCGAGTTTCGAATTTGGTCTATAGATCGAGTAAGGTGACACTAATAGGTCATGTGACCCTACCCTTAAACCCAGCGGTTATGTAAAAAAGTTAAAACCCCAAACGTTGCCTTCTTACTAATATCAAGGTGCTCTTTCCATTTGTTGGTGTTCATTTTGACACAACTGCTCGATTTAAGGGAGGTAGGGTTACATGACCTGTTAGTTCAAGCGTCCATTCCACCCTTCTTCGTGTTTCCCGTGTCCCCGAAGAGCATTGTTATAATTTTGTGAGCCACAAAACATGCGTGCAATTATTGGCCAAGGAATTGAAATTAAATGACTTCAAATTGCTCCCTTATTGCTGGGCTTTAATCAGCTAATAAATGTCTTTGAATCTCATTATCTCTGCTCCAAATGGTGGTCAAACACTGACTGCCGTCAGCCAGGAGGAAACCTTTTGAAAACTTGTGAGTCAGCTGACGAACAATCCGCACGAAAAACAGGAAATGACGTCGAGATGACGTCAAGTGAAACCCAGCAATTATAGTTTCTTTATTGGACTTTTGATGGGCTACCTGTGGTAGGTCGACAGACTCCAGGAATAAAAGGTCTCTCATGTATAAATTCATGTACACTAGACGTACCTGTCCAATAAGATGTCCATCGTCTGTAATGGATAAATATCGATTGGTAGCGACCCCTAGGATCATTAGATGACCGTGATCTACTGAATGGAATTCCAGTTTAACTGAAAATAAATGGCAAATGTATATACATTATTAGTTTTTTTTACATGTGGTACATACTGACGACTAACAGTACGTACACGGTATGTACGACATGCCGTAACACTGAAATGGCTTCCTATGCTTTGTCTTTCAGTAATTCATCCAATCGCAACGCGTGGTTACGACTACGGTAGGACAAGGTACAGCTAGCTACATTATGGCTTCCCAATCATAAAAAGGTGTGCACTCTAGCACCGGAAGTAACTAATGACACCCAATCAATAATGCTTATCACCAAGTGGAACTAAAATTCATTCATTCTCAGACTTCCTAAAAGCAAAGCTCAATCGTATCCGTCTGAACCGCCAGACAACCTGAGATAACCAGATCTTATCAGAATAAATTGTTGTTTACTCTTGAACCGGTCTGTATCACATAATAATACCATTTGAACAGGAAAGAAACGGAACAGTAATAAAACATTCCCACACCACCCCTGACCGTCCTTTCACCTTCCCTACTCCCCCAGTGGTAAGACTTTGAAGTTGTCGCTGTTAAGTTCCATGAGTTAAGTTTTAAAGATACCCCAAACCAGCTATATCCCTAACACTGAACCCTTTTTAGTTCTCCCCACCCCTCCCCTGGTAAAGCTTTGCATCTTAGACGGGTCTCCACATGTTAATCCCATATTAACAGCAGAAAATATCCCCACCCTCCTCTCCCCTAAGCATCGTTTTTAGTTCTACCCTGTTGTATGGACTTACCATACTTAGATTTGTCGTTACTAGTGCCTCCCACGGATCCATCAGGTCTGATGTAAAGCAGGTAGTTATATTTACTGGTAAGAGTCCCACGTCTGATGAATGAGACAGGCTCTAAGTGCAAGTTCTTGTTAATGGGCGTCGGAAATAGAACCTTCATGAAAACCTAGAATATAGAATTACAGTGAATAACACGCGCTTTAGTGGACCAAAAGTATGCACAACCGGACATTGCTTTTGATTATTGCACTTGGTTTGGGCTGCCTGTGGGAATGACATGGATCTCAAGATATTTTAGGCTACCTGTGGTAGGCACTGTTTCTTATGGCCCGAGACTTATGAATATATTTTGCAATATGTAGAATAGAATGTAATAGAATTTGGTGGCTTGGGCTACCTATGGGATTGACATGGATCTGAAGACATTACATATGGGCTACCTGTGGTAGGTACTGTTTCTTATCGTCCGAGTATCATGAATATATTTTGCAATAAAATGTAGTTTGGGCTACCTGTGTGTGTCTAAGTGTTTTAATTGTCGCTACTAAAGTCGAAAGATATCACATACCTCATGTTCGGGAGTGGTTCGAGATATAACTACCCCAGACTCGCTGGGTAACATTAGATCATTCTTGGACCCACGGCTTATGCCAGGCTCTTTTCTCCTCTGAATAGGAACTGCCTCTGACACGGGCCAGCGTGACACCAACAGATACAGGGATGACAGAATATATATATTTACACTTGTTCTGAACTGTGGAAAGATCAGAACAAATCAAATTAAACGTTTCGATGTTTTGCAAGACATCATTATCAAAGGAAAGACGTTATTCAGAAGAAAAGGTTCATATAAGATGGTAAAGTCCCAGTTTTCACCTTTAAATTTTTAATATATTTGAAATAAATATGAAAGAAAAGAGTCCGTATAAAAGTTGATAAGGGAAGTTCAAGTCTCAAACGAAACTTGAACAACAACTTAACGCTCAGAGCGGTTTTCATATGAGTGGGAAACGATACCAACGAATTCGTAGCAGTACCGTATCTTACGGTAAACAAAACTACGCGTTGTGGTTGGATGAATTACTGGAAGACAATAAATGGGAAGCCATTTCAATGTCATGGCATGTCGTGCGATATACAAAGTCAGTACCGTATGTCTCCCACTCGTATGACTCCATTCTTGTGGTAAGCCATTTCAATGTTATGGCATGTTGTACCATGTGCATGCATTCAGTATCGTATGTCTCACACTCGTGTGCCTCCATTCTTGTGGTAAGCCATTTCAATGTTATGGCATGTTGTACCATGTACATGCAGTCAGTACCGTATGCCTCCCACTCGTGGACTCCATTCTTGTATTAAGCCATTTCAATGTTATGTCATGTTGTACCATGTACATGCATTCAGTACCGTATGGCTCGCACTTATATATAAACCATTGTTATGGGAAGACATTTCGGTGTTACTGCAATCGCATCTTATACACATGCTGTAAACAGTACCGTAACTTTCCTACTCATACGATAACCGCTCTATTCGCGCGCCGTCACAGTACCGTAAAAGTAGCGTATTTTTCCTACTCATACGAAAACCGTAACTGTTCGCGCACCTGCCGTCACACGCGATCATAGGTTTCCCAAACTTGCAACAGACATCAATCAAACGTCTGCATTAATGCGCAAGAATAAATTCATGAACGACCACGCTTCTGTTGGCAGTCCTGACTGAAAATTAAATTTTTGGCTGTCAAATTTAGTGGAGCGTATTACGAACTGAAATAGCACGCTGTAACACTTACGTCAAACTACGGTAAAGTTACCGTAAATAGCTTATACATCATAGTTATTAGTAATAGTAGTATTTATACGACCATGTTATTATTCAAAACAACCTTGAGTGATTAACAGAAACAAATACGACAAAATAGAAAAAAAGAACGGACTTAAAATAAATACTAGTCATTTTTTTTTCAAGACTTTATCTCTTCAGGAGTATTGCTTACCATCAACAAGGCCTTCTTTACGACTCCGTAGTCAAAACTGATGATTCCAAAAATGATTCGCATTTAACCCCGCCAACAACTTATACAAGTCTATAAAACTGTCTTTGAGTTCCTAATTAGTTTAATGAAATATTCTTTTTCAAGCATGACGAAGCAAAATACTGTGGACTGACCACACTGAGTTCAATGGTTATCATGCGACTGGAAAACGTACGTCACTATCTTACTGCACCGCGACATACCGTAACATTGAAATGGCTTCAAATTGTTTTGCGCTTACTCATGCAATAACAACGCTTAGTTAGTACGGCTACTGTAAGATACGATACAGTTACAGTACGGCTATGGATTTTCCATATCGTTTCACACTCATACGACTCTTATTGTTAGTATAATTATATGTTAGCCCCAGGGTTCGATCAGGAAGAAAAGCAGCGTTTCAAAAAACCCCTTTCCGCATACAGTGCTTGATTGACGTCACTTTACATGTTAATGGCTCATAATTATTTCTTACAGACAGCTCTTGAATCTAAGTCTCTTTTCCTAGTGGCTTGATATCGTCTGACTTAATATCAGAATACGATAACAATACGATACCTCAAGGTTCAAGGTAGGAGTGATTGTCGGGCGCGTTGGTTAATGCAATGTCAATGATACATGAAATAGAGGGAGGACAGCAAGATAGCGTTGTTCTCGTAATCTAAATCTAAATCACATATTACTACGATATAGGGACGACATGCACGGTTACACTAGTATCTTGGCATATTGAGTCATTCAGATCCGCAATGTGGTTAATATTAAAATGCAACGTGTGACACAAGGATACCTGCTTATTTCTAAGTAACGGGGGAGGTAAATTTGCGCGCCCTACTTGATCTTAAAATCAACCAACCGAAAGTTCAAAACCCAATCTTGATAAGTTTATATATTCAAGATTAGTATGATAGAAAACCACTTATCAAATCTGCTTTACAGTTGAATTTCATTTCCTACTGACAAACGAATGAAGACTGCCAAAAGACCCCTGTATAATCTTCGTTATCTCCCATCTAGTATAACTAGCCCGCAAGGTGCGTTAAGTATATATATCAAGGCTCATTAGCCACGGGATTATTTAGAAACAAATCAGACATAGGAAACACTTAGTCTTCGGCTAAGGTCACTCATACCTGATAACATCTTTTTAATAAGCCTTCAGTCGCTGGCGAGTCTCTTAGCACGTTTTGCCTCGGCTTTAAGAATGAATCAGTTAACGCAGCAGCTGACAGGAAGTGCGTCGATAGAGCAACGAGTGTAACGAGTGTTTCCCGCATGGATTGGTTTAATGATTATCGCTTTTTGAAGATCATCACGTCAATGCCATAACGTGAATACAAGGAGTTTATATTTTTAGGCCTATGTAGTAGTGATCTTGGAGTGTTGGTTTAAAAAACAAATTAACGCAGAGATTTACGTACGTGCGCAATCGCTTTTTTGTCTTTCTAGAAGGTTTTCTTTACGGTTACGAGGGGTAAAAGTAAGATAAACTCAATGAACCAAGTTGCAGGTGTTGGTTTCTTCTCAGCGTGAGAAAGAAAACTTCAGAAAGAATAAACGAAAAATGACTAAAATGACTAAAGAAAAGTTGGATCCCACGTGCAAAGCTTACGTAGATTCATAGGACCCACATGAACCCCTATAGTACAGATCGTTCAGATACCTGTTTGGCTTCGCAGTAGAGTAGACCTTAACACCGTGGGGCAACGAAAAAACTAGAGATTTATTCCGTGAGTTTTGCGTCTCTATTTTTTCCCTAATCTAAAAAGAAATCCATTTTATTCTGGTTAATATTCCTTTTGTTTAATTTGAAAATAAAAACAAATCGGGTACATCAGAACCTCTATTAACCGACCAAATATCATTAATCGACCAGTTGTCATAGCTAAGCGACCAACATTCTAAACTGAGTAAAAATGATGAATTCATACAAAAAAAAAACGTGACTTGGAGAAATCCTCTTTTTCAGGCATATTGTCATTTCGCCTTCGAAGAGTAATGACAAAAGAACAAAAAAATAGAACGCGCCCCTCAGGTTTTCTAACCAACAGTGTGAATGAATTTACGTTAGTCTCTAGCGACAGCCTATTAGAAAGATATAAACGATCAATTTATAACATAGGAGATGACCTCCATTTTCAAATTGGCCAATTTAATTTTCGACTGATTTGCTTTCATATAAAGTCTACGTGAGCGGCTCTCTATGTTTTGTATTCTGCCTATAGGGTGATAACGCGTTTCCCGATTCCCCAAGTATAATAGTATATGTACCTTTTCGTAAAGGTTTTTTCTTTTGAAAGAGAGTAACAATCCAAGGGTGGTTTAATGGTTACACGTGCACACCCTTGTTGGCCAGGAATTAATGCCACAAAAATGATAAGAAACATAACACCTTTGATAACACAAATACTACTGTTTTCGTGTTTAGTTCTCCTTCTAAAAATCCAACTAAACCCTCTCTTGTTATACCAGTTTCCACTTCCTGGAATCATGTGAAATCACTGACCCATTTCTATAGTCATATCAATCCATATGAGCTGAATCAAGTCGCACGGAGATTCGAAAGAGGGGAAAGACACTTCGAGGAAAAAATAGACATCTTTAGTCTTCATCAAACAAGTAAAAATGAAAATATTGTCGTCCAACAAGGGTAATAACGTTAGCCAACGCTTCGATACTCAGCCAATCAAATCGCAGGGTTTCTTCAAACGAGAAAGGGACAAGACATTTTAGCTCACGAAACAAGAAAACAAAATATCGTTGTTAAAAACGGCATAGTGCCTTGAAATGCGGACTAAACCCTGCGATTTTTATGAAGTTGCATTACCTACCATTTTTATTGGTCCTTGAAAAATCAATACCGCGATTTTAGCTCAGTCTCTAGTCAAAGAAAAGGGAGACGTGACTAGGATTTTTAAATATTTGGATGGAACTCAATTCTCATTCGTTCATATTGTCTTTGCCAATGCCTTTTCTCTAATAAACCAAACAAGGCAGATCGAAGACCGCAGTGAAAACCGTCAATCATCTAAATGAATGACATATGACGTCACGTTGAAATGTTATAAATGATTTTGATTGACAGCTAGCTCACTACTGCGATATAAAGTCGCCTCCAAATTTATTGTTGGTAATTTTTAATATAACTCTTGCAAGTTCTTACCTAAAGTCAATTTATTAAAAAGTCTGCCAGAAAATTAACCATGCTCAAATTATCGGAAAAAGTATAATAAGTTGTCTTCCCATTTTTTATCACTCTTATTTTGGATATACTGTTATAATTATTTATTTTTGGCAGTTTCTTCTTAAACTGTAAGCTATTGATAAGTATGATTATGTTGTAAGATATCTTTTCTAGAAAAATCCAAGGAGTATTTTCTCGATAGGAATCCGGAAAACTCTTAAAACTGAAGTAGAATCAATCAAGATGGCTGTCCAAAGAGCACGAATACGATTCATTGTACTTCTAATTTTGGCTGATTCGAATTCACCTAGCGCAATAGAAAATAATTAAGTTTGGAAGCACACTGGCACTACTTGATAGAAGTATTTTATCAAGAAAAAAATACATTTTTGAGGTCAGCCGTAAGGAAGTTAATGATAATAGAATGAAGTCTCGTACTCTGCTCTTTTTGTCTCAAGTACTTCCTTATTTTTGTTCTTTACTTTACTACCCAAAAGTTAGACGTTAGACAAAAGTACAGTAAGGAGACAAAGAGAGAATAATCTTTATGCTCTCAGCTCACTTTAGTAGTCGAAGTTCACGCTCCGAGAAACATTAATTTCTTTTCAATTACTAGAAATAATTTCGTGGATTTTCCGGCTGTATTATTTGGCGCCACTCCATATCGCCAACACAGGATACTTTTAGATCGTTAACAAGTCATTTGGCAGGTTTCATGCTTATTAAGGATTCATTAATATAAAAGCTTCAAAAAGCTATGAAAACCAAGCCGACAAAGTCTGGGGCGGTCCAAAGCTTCCACTTGTAAGCATTTCTTTGCATATTTAGAATTTCTGAAATGCTTTGAGATCACTAAGGAGTTTACTAGACAATAAGACTAGTCGAGCTATGCGCTGGTTATAACCACAGTCCAAATTATTCAAATCCTTGGAGAATATTGTTTCAAATGCAAACATTTTTAGAGCTTTTGAAAATAAACTAAAAGGTAAGGTTAGGAATGTTAAAAGGTGTGTAAAAACTGCATTATTATGGTGACCATTCTTGAATATTAAAACTTTTAACTTGGCAAAGTTCTAATTGTGTCGTAACAAATCCCTAGACAGGTTGAATTGGCATCCACTTACAGTTTTTGCTAATTTGTGCCTATCTAGACATCGTATATACATGAAAATTCAATATGACTTCCTGTCTAGTTGTCAGTAAGCCCCCTCGGAGGCCATTTTCACTATAATTATTGCCGTTTTATTGAATTCGTTTAAGTTTCCGGCATCGAAGAACGACGAATTCGGAAATTCCTTAATTCCACTGTGTGCGTTGTCGTCAGCGGTGTCGGTTCAGACGTCAACATTGTGCTTTTGAATACTACTGTCATATGAAAAGAAACTTAGATTACCCCACTGGGAAGCTACACAGCAGTCTTTAGAGACTTTTGTTTGTAAAAGAGTGAATGGAATTCCATTTTTAAATCACAGCAGACCAGAACGTTCCTAATATTGCCCACAATCGAACAAGTGTGGTAGACGGTGTCCATATTATAGCGTGAGTTTGATTTCATCATATCGCGAGTCGATCGAATGTTTACATTTTATAATCACTTTTGCTTCCGATTCTTCCGTGTTCAGTGAAGAGTTAACAGGCAATATATTTTTTTCTTTTATCTCTCTCTACAACGACAAAATAAAATCCTGCCCCACGTGGACTCGAAGTCATGTGAGTTAAACTACGTAGCCAAACATTAGCTGACTACGAAGTTCCATTTCTCCGGGCTTTAAACTTTCATTAGAGTTCAACACGGTCCTATCACCCAAATGACCCCAATTTTCTCTACAAAACTCCCACTCAATTTCTTTCAGGGGAATAAAAAGAAATCAATCCTTATTCGGTGTTGAGATGATGCTACACTTATTATATTAATGCGAAGATTACAAATTCATTCATAAAACCGCTCACGGCTAGCTTGTGGTAAGTTTATTCACCAGTTGGTCGAAGTCAGACAAAATTACTACGTTCAATATCCCAAAACGTATTTCATTCTAAGGCTCGAAAACTAATATATCCTTTAATTTTAACTATACTTTAACTCAAGGTCGTTTTAAATATAGCCTAGAAGGGTTAAAATGTACAATTTTCCCGTTCCGTAGTGTTGTGTTTACAACTCAATAGCAACCAGTTCACGATTCAACATTTGCATTCACAACATCAAAGGCGCGAAACTTCGAGCCAGAAATAAACTCTATTTGACTCATCAAATCAACCAAATAAGCACATACCTTAACCATAATATGAATTCTGGTCATATGAAGAGTAGTGTCTGTTTTGAAACTAAAGCGTTCATGTGTAACTTTACGGCTTATTCTCGTCTCTGCTATTTACCATCACACATGGTCAAATGATCTCGAATGAATGAATTGGGACCGTCGGCTGATGTCGACTCATAACCACCCACACATTCCTGACAAGCGATCATCAGAAATTTTCGCCGATCAGACATACCTTTTAAAAGATTTACTCTCTTCGATTTTAAGCTAAAAGCTGCATCCATTTATCATCCTTAGAACGAGAATTTCTCAAAAATATGAATATATAAGTAAATCTTGGATATTTTTCCGAGAAAGTTTTTTTTCGCGCGAAATTTTCCCCGCGAAATTGAAGATATTGACCCGGTTTTTTACCGGTTTTGTTAATCAGTTTTTCGTGTCGTAAGAGAGATTTTTCGCGCTCTAGTCTGACTCCATGGTGATAAAAATGGCCATATTTTATATCTGAAAAAAGATGATTTTAAATCCTCATTTCTGTTTATTTCTTACCACAGCATTATCAGATAGAAAAGTGACGCGAGAAACAATATATGAGTTGTTCATTTTTGGATACTGATTATGAGCCAACAAAGATAACCGCCCCACTCATCGTATCATTATCAAATCGCCTTTAGCTACTGAATCTTAAGAAAGAGAACAAAGATGTTCTTAAATAAACTGATATTTCTTCTGTCTTGAAATACATATAACCCTCTTTAATACTACCGGTATATTAAGCCTGTATTTCCGGCAGTTTTCGCTCAAAAAAAATCGTTTTAAGGGTCTGAAACGACTATTCCAATAAGCTCTTAGCTCTCATTTTAAATATTAATCATCAAGCATACATATACACACACACGCATGCACATAAGAAAAGACACTACTTCTTCAACGTTTCGGCTTCAAGTTTATTGCCAAACCCATCTTTTTACTAAGTGCTGTCTCTGAAATCTTATTTGCGGGAAATAATTTTAGAAGTTATGAAAAGAGCGATAAGGATAAAAATTTAGATAAATATTGTGTCGTAATTTTTGTGCTCTTAGTCAGAAAATTTATTTAAATTGTTAACAGTTGGTTTAATATGTCGTGGGCGTTTAGCGGGAAATCGAAAATGTGATTCATTCATCATTTTCATGTAGTATTCTGACTTGATCTAATAAGTCTTTCTAAGTAGTTAACTTTGTAAAAGAAAGTCATACAAAATCGTGGAATATTTGAAACTTTAGTGAATTGTTTCAAATCTTCAGTTTTATCGTAATTGTGTGATCATAGTTAACTATGGTGTGATCATGTATTGTTTGTTTAAGATAAAAAAGGAGAAAAAGAAAATTGACAAATGTATATTTACAACAAAAACAAAAAACTGAAAATCGTGGGATATAGAAAGTTTAGAAAAAGTTTTTGAACTAGTCTTTGTGGTCTCAGTAATATAGACGGCATTTTTACCAGTATAGTGATTTTGGGATTTTTTTACGATAAAACACGAGAAAAAGTAAGATTACCTTGATTGCATAAACCATGGTTTCCTCTTGAAATCTGTGAAGCAATATCAAACAGAAGGAAGATCCGGGCGAGTGAAAAGTTTAGATAAGACAACGAAAAGAAAAGACGAACCAACAACCAATGACTAATTAAAGGGAAGACGATGAAGATCTCAAGGAAGACAATAAGACCGTTAAAGCAACTTAGAGCTCAAAATATCAAGTGCTAAAACGTTGGCAACAGTAGCTAGATAAGAGAATATTTGTCAAGCTATAGAGAGACTGAAATTTCGAGCTAGGTGGTCTATAAGCAAGGGTAGTTTTTCTACTGAAAAATCTAGCGTTCGCACACATATTTATAATGATAATTCGGAGGAAGTAAATTTCAAAAAGCATGCAATTCCCCTAGGCCAGCCCACTTTATATCTCGCTGAAAATACGAGCATCTGCATTTACAGTCTTTATAACAGAGAAAAGAACAGCCAAATCTAAGCGTAGGCGGTGATGGAATTACGTTCGTTGAGTACGTCTCATTCAAATTCACCGCTTAGACCTTCCGGTCCAATACGTCTAAGAGTTACAGTTTTGGCCGTTTTTGGAGATTATATTTTCAAAAATAACTATTCATCTTAACTGGCTATTTTATCCCTGAGAGTGAGCTATAGAACAGCTAAGTCCATGTTGGATTTTTTGAAGACGCATTTGCCAAAAAGCGCAAGAATAATTGGGAAGCAGAATCTCTCTCTTTTTTTTTTTCATTTTCTTGTCATGATTGCTTGCAGTTTTATTTGAAATGAGACGTGAACTTCCCGCGATATGACAGAGCAAATAACTAATAGAATCTATTATTACGGATGTATAGCATCACTTCCACGAAATACTGATTTCTCTGACGCATCCCAAAAATGTAATAATCATTACGTCAGTCGAATAAAGTACAATCTGGCGAAATTCGCCGTCACCACTCTCGTTACGTTATCCTTATCGCTATCGTATCTTTATCGTGACTCATATGCCCAGATCTTGACCAAATGTTTCCCTGACGTTTACTGGACTCTTGACTGCCGCATTTTACTCTTGCCTCAAGCTTACTTTGCGGAGAAAATGTATTAGTTTTATCACCGCAAACTATGTATGAAATGAGTTTGTTACGAATGAGGCGCGGGCGTGATTCCTGCGTGAAATATTTTTATCGTTATCGCTACGTTATCGCGACGTTATCGCGATTTCGATCAAATACATATAAGGACAGAAAATGCGGGAAATATCACGATATTACGATATATCTATTGAAATATTTCTGGAACTTAATTACCTTAACTGCCATGGAAAAGTCCGACATCATGTAGTGCTTTAATATTTTGACAACCTATGTAGTGAAGTATTCTTCATGTATCTGCTAAAAAAAGTCATCGAACATTTACAGAACCTTCTTGAAAGTAAAGCATTTCACACGTCTCGTTTATAAATTTTTTTGCGCATGCTAGAACATTATCAGTAAGTCTAGGCCGATCTTTGCTATAGATCATACAAAATAAAACTTCAAGCAAAAAATAAAATAAAATAAAATAAAATGAAATAAAATAAAATAAAATAAAATAAAAT